>CALSCQ010001664.1:0-18306 GCA_943704525.1 Pigoraptor vietnamica | reverse complement strand
TTCGTCTTCCCCTTGCTCGCGAGCTCCTTCTTCAACCCCTCAATCTCCTTCCGCAACTTGTTCAACTCTGCCTGGTTCGTCGGTGGGACGCCGGGCGCCGCAGCCGCCGGCGGCGCCATGGTCGACGGGGACGACCCCATCCTCCGCACTGCGCACACGCGCGGCCGACCCTCCGCAGATCAGAAGCCCCGCGTGCGCTCAGACGTGCCCGAGGGCACACTCCCTAGAACGGCGTGTCACGGCAGTCGACTCGACGCCCGTAAACAAAAAATCCAAATGCACGGAACGATGCGCGCATGCGACAACGGAGGGCAGTTGGACTCGCTCACAAGTAAGCGACTTTGGTAGCGACTGGCGCATGTGCTGTCTCAGTGTTCGCTAAGTGAGATTAATCCGATTAAGGAGGCGAGAGGAACACACACACACACACACACTCGGCGCCGAGCGGACGCCTCTTCTGATCGGACTCGGTCGGACAAATGATACTGTGTTTCTATGGAAAAATTGAACATTTATGGCCCGTTTTTCAAATTAAACGGTGCCCCAACAGTGCCGATGCCATGGCAACTGTGTCGAGGGAGTTTTAAGCGAAATCTCGCTTGTTTTGATCGACAGAAGTTTCCGATATATGTTCCGATTCGGATTTTTGTTCCGAAACGGATGACAGCGCAAACCGCACAGACGAGCCGGCTTTCGTGCGCAACACTCAAACGAGTGCCGTCCAAGTGCCCTCCTGATCCCATTCTATCCACTACTCCCTATATCATCTCAATTGGACAGTGTGTGCGTATGTGTGTGTGTGTGTGTGTGTGTGTCGAACCAAAACCTCCAACCCGCCCCGTCTGACGCGATACAAGTGACAGCCACGCGCGCGATGGCGTGCCTCGAGTTCGCCGACGGTCCCAAGCCGTCCATCGCCGAGTTCATGACACGTGGGCCTCCGCCGACAAATGTGCTGCTCATCCGAATGATTCCGCGGGCGGCGCTTGAATCCGCGGGCGATTTGGCCGAAATCCGCGGCGTGCTCGAGAGCTGCGGGAACATTGTCAGCCTGAGCCCGTTCAAGAGCTTTGGGCGCATGCGCGTCGTTTTCGACACGACGGAGGCTGCCGTGCTGGCCGCCATCCGCTTCACTGGCGCAAAGTGTCGCGCTTCGGAACTCAAGATTTCATTTGGGGAGGTGCGTGACTCGACGGGGCGAGTTTGGTGTGTGCGTGCGTGTGTGCGTGCGTGTGTGCGTGCGTGTGTGTGTGCGTGCGTGTGTGTGTGTGTGCATGAACGTGAGTTGGTGTGCATGTGTGTATGTATGCACTACGCACGCATATATGCTGCGTGTTGTATTTGCGCTTGAATGCGCGGCAGGTGCCGTTGTACTGAAATTTGTACTGACATTGTCTTTCCCCCCACAGCGCCAGTACGTGCACCCACCTTCAGACGGCATGCTTCCGCCACCTTCGCGGCTCGCCGTCCCCGTGTGTCCACGACAGTTCCTTCTGTCCCCACCGGCCTCTCCGCCGGTCGGGTGGGAGCCCATTACCGAGCACCACCCTGTCGTGGACCACGACCTCGTGGCTGCCATTTGCGCGCTGAGCGGCAACGGCAAATCGTACGAGCTTTTCAAGGCAGACAACGGCCTCCCGAGCATCATGGTGATGGACTGCGATGCGGATGCGACCGCCAGGGCCCGAAGGGAGAGCGAGGGCGGCGAACCGGAGAGCTTCACGCTGCCGTCGATTGCGCGCGAGCGAACGCGGATGCCGGATTGGTCGTGATAGTGCGCGTGTTTCGAGTGCGTCTGCGTGCGTGCGTGCGTGCGTGTGCATTGCGTTGCTTAACTGCGTGCGCTTGGGCGGCACTTCGCCAGGGCGGTAAAGTGTCGTCTCTCAATCGGTTCGTCGTCCAATTCTAGGTTACAATGGCCAATCCGCAAGTGCAAGCGAATAACCAGCACGCGCAGGCTGCGCGTAAGTACACCAGCTTGCGCCCAGCCTCAATTTGCGCCTATGACAGTCGCGTGCGACTTCAGCTCGCTGCGCACCAACGGTTCGTCACGTGCACGTTGTCACCACACAGGACAGGAATTGGCATTTATTCGGCCATCCGACTCGACGCATCAAACGTGATTGGGTGGCAGTTGAGTGTGTGGAGGTTCACGAGGACGACCATTCTCGACAGGGAGAAGCGGGGAACGCAGACAAGGCGCACCGTCTGCCCCTCGGGACCTGCGGCGCGAAGTGTGTGTTTGTCAGGAAAACGCAACGGGACTCCAGTGCACGCAGGGAAGGGGTACAGCAGGGGCCGCGCACGTGTTGGCGTCCCAAATACAGATTCACTTGCACATGCACGCGAACGGAACTTGCAGCCCGTGACACACGCGCCCTACTTCATCCAGCAGAGACCACGCACAGTCCCACTCATGCACAGATGTCATTAAACACCCACCTCGCACCGCCTTTGTCTTGTACTCGGGTTGATTTCCCGCGAAGAAAACGTGCGGCGTCGACTCCAGAATGAAGGGATCGCGATCGGGGAACGGAAAGCACGCTGCAAGGGGATTGCGAGATGCGTCAACGCAGCGCAAGCGGACGGTTCTCCACCATAACGCGCACACAGCGCATTGACGCATGAATTCGCGTATTAACGCAAGGCGTGTCAAACCCCGCGCAAGTGGATGGCTCTTCACCACAACACGCACACAGCGCATTGACCCATGTGATATTTCAGACACATTCGTGCTCACCGAGAGTGTCGGGCGCAGTTGGCGCCATGTGGCGCCAGTCGAGCATCGCCTCTAGAAGGGCGATACGGTCCTCCGACACGACGTACTTGAAAAGGTCGTCCAGCGTGTGTCCGGATGTCCCAAGAAAACTGAGATCGAAAGGTTGGCCATTACGCACAGCGACAGAAAGCGACGCACACGACCACGCACAAACGCCCATCAGCTCGATAAATAAAGCACGCACGTACACACACTGCCCTTCAGCGCGCGCCCAGTCCCCACGCAAACACGGTAACGCACGCAAAAAGGTCTCACGCACCTTGCGCCCCCAATTGTCGCGGCGTAAGGGTTGGAAACGCGCGAGAAGCCGCCACAGAGGCGCGACTTTGGGAACAGGCACGCGTGCAGCGGCTGCTGAGGGAGGATGTGATTGCTTGGGTCCGACGCGCCCGGCATGACGTCGACGTACACGTGCGTCGCAAGCTGTTCAAACAGCTCGTCCACTTCCTTGACGGCGGCCACACTGGGCGCGACCGTGTGTCGGGAAAGGTACTTGGCCTAAGACGGGAGTAACACGCGAATTGTCGAAATGGTGAGGGTGTGCGTGTATGTGGTTGTCCAGCCATATTGCTGTCGACTTTGCCATACAATTAGATAGAAGAGGGAGAAACGAAGAGGGGGGGGGGGGGGGGGGGGGGGGTTGAAGCGCGAAGGGATATTTGGCAGCGTTTGGGGAGATAGAGACCAACGCGACCACCAGTAACGCGCGCAGAAACACACACCTTTCCAACTCCCTCGCTGTCGGATGGCTGGGCCATTGAGTTGCCGGCGACGATTACGCGCACCACTTGCGCCGCAAATCGCTGGTCCTGTGGTAGGGCGGTTTAACGGGTTGCAGACAGACACACGCACGCACGCACACACAAGCACACTCAAGGGCATACACCTCATATACACACCACACCCAAACACACACACACACACACACACACAAACACAAATAATAACACTTACTAAAATTGAGTACAAGCATCTATTGCACACACACCTACTTCTTCTCACATAGACAGGTCACGTTCACCATCCATAACGCGCACGCACACTCGCAAACGGGATCTCACCTCAACAGTCCCGAGACGGCCCGTGAGGAAATCGACGAGCATCGCCAGCTCCACAGCCGACGACGCCGCGAGGGAGCCCTTGTCGCCGAGATCGAATCCAGACACAAGTGCGACGTACTTGGCGTCGCCGCCCGACGAGAGGGGCTTTTGGGGCGCGAGTCCCGCAAAGCAGTGGTCCTCGACCTCAAAGTCGCCCCCTTGGCGAGCGCGGCCGAGGACCGCAATGATGATGCCTGCGAGATTGCGTGTATGCGCGCGCACGTGTGAGTTGCATGTGCGCGAGCATGCGTACGCGTGTGCACATGATTGTATGTCTGTTTGTGTGTGTGCGTGCGTGCATGTGGACTCGCATCGATGCTCACGCGTGCCATACGCGAAGGATACAACGCCGCACGTGACGCATGCACGCCCACCTGTGACGAGGTTGTCGACTGCAATACCACTCAGCCGCACGCGCCCCGTGTGGTCCTCCAGCACGAGCACGTCCTCCGGCTCGACGTACTTGGCGCGAGGTGGTGGCCGCACGAGGTGTCGCTGCGCCCGTGTTCGTCACGTGTTCAGTGAAACCGCAAAGGCGATACCGACACATAACGAAACATTGCATCTGCGACCGAAAATGCACACCAATGCAGCACGCAATGCGGCCCAAGCAAAGCACACCCCCACACTCTACTTCATGTCCTCACGCGCACATGAGAGGCAGTGCCCGAGCAGCAAACCGAAAAGACAGCCGCGTCCCACCTCCTCCACGACCTCGTCAAGAATGTTGGGCTTGAGTCGCATGTCTTTGTATAGGGTGCCCACCAGCACACACTCCTCGTCCAGCGCAAGGCTCAGAACGCCGTCGACAAACTTCGGTCCGGCGCCGCCTATAGATTGAAAATGAGGAAATCCATGCCACACTGAGCCACGTACTGCACTCACTGTGTGCCCAACAAACGAGTGCGCAGGACACACAGAGACAAATTGAACCGCACGTCCCCACGCAACACGCACCCTTCGTCCACTTTGCGCGTGCGTGCTCAAGCACCGTCTTCTTCATCGTCGTCAGCCGCGAAAAGTAGAGGTGCGAGTACTGCTGCGAGAACGTCTTGGCCTCGACGTGAAAGCGCGCCGATTCGTCCACGAATTCGGCACTCGCGCGGTCAAAGACATCCGCAGCCAGCAGGCCCTCCATGGGCACGCCGTTGGGGATCGTCGTCTCGTCACGGCCGCCGTCGGCGAACACGAAGTCCTGCGAATTGTAACACAAGAAAGTGTTGGTCCATGGTGCAACACCGACGACTACGGAAACAAAAGCGAGCGAGCGCGAAATGACAAACACGCGCATAAATGCTCTCAAACAATGCTCCTTTGCACTCAAGTCAAGCGCCCCACAGCAACTCTGGAAGGACTCTTATGTGTGTTCGCACTATGCACGGCATGTTGTCACGCCGAGTGCACTGGGGCCCTTGCGACGAAAGAGCAGCGTCCAATTCACATCATACACAAGACGCCCAAAGTCCTTGACATTGGTTTGTATGCGACCAATCTCCTCACCATTCTCCCTCCGCGTGCGCCTTCTCAAGCAGCGTTTTTTGTGTGATGATGTGCCGTTCAACGCGCACTGTTATGCAGTTCGTATAAGTGTGTGTGTGGGTATAGACCCACGCCCAAGACTTCACAAAAAACAAGGGCGACGCATGCACGCACCCGCGCCCAAATGTACACACGCTCCCACACACTCACAAACCCCGACGCCAGCACTGACAATAACGAGGATGGGCCTTAGAGTGTTTCGCGCGCTTTCTGGTGTTTCGCGCCGATTTTGGTAACAGTCGTGTCACGTGAAGTGGTAACGCACGTGCCATCACAAGAGAGGCGACACAACGGCTCAACACGCAAATCACAGCCCACGTTCACGACCACGAGCATGGCGGACTCAGGGGACTTTCTCGACGACCTTGTTTCTCTTGAGCGCCGGTGAGTCTGCGGACGCGTGCTGACCTGAAGAGTTTTCACCCTTCTAACGTTGCATGGAACGTATGTCGACATTTACGCACAATGCAGCTTTGCGCAAGAGGGATGGGACGCGGGAGTGCGCGACGGGCACTTGGCGGGGCTCGATGAGGGCATTGCGCTTGGGAGGCCAAAGGGTGCGCAAATCGCGGGCGAAATTGGCTATTATGTGGGCGTGGCGGAGGCATGTCTCCTGCTGACCAGCGACGGCGACGCAAAGTCCGAGTGGGTCTTCACCGCCGCTTAATTGTTTCAGTGGTTGTTCGACGGAGTTTGCCTCGCTGTTGATGGTGCTCTTGCCTCCTTATACGTGCGCGCATATCTTCTCGATTGTGCATAGTGCTTCCGTCCCCAGAGCCCATATTCCCTGAGTCAACACTACGGCCCTTGCTCGTTGTGTTGGTTCCCAATGTTACGTGTGCGCATGCCTCTGTCGAGTCAGTTGTGCCAACACTCAACGGCACTGTTTATTCGCAGGCGAATAGTGAAGACGGCGTCGGCGTTGTTGGCCATTGCGAGGAGCATCCCGTGCGAAGACGCGGCGTACGCAAATCTCTTCGAGGACCTTGACAAATTGCGCGGCAAATTCAAGCAGGTGACGTGTCGCAAGCGCCTCTGTTTTTTTGTTGTTGGTCGTGTGTCGGCGTTCTTCGTATCGGCGTTCTTCGTCCATTGTGCGTCCACTGGTTCTTGCTTGCGCTGTCACTCTCAATTGCACTCTGACAATTGCGCAGTCGCTCTCTTCTGTGCCATCAACTCTCTCCATGGCAGATCAACCCCTTTGACTGCCGCAAACTGAGGCTCTCCGTCTCCATTGTATAGCTGTGCCTTGGACATTGCCGTCTTTGAGAAGCGTTGACGTTGAGGAACTGACTGCAAAGTGATCGCAGCTGGCGAGCATCGTCCCTGTTCCAAAGTATGGCGCGACGGCCACGGGAGGAGAGACAATGTCTTTTTGACCACGGAGCGGCCATTGACACTCAACGGACGCCTTTTTACTTCTGACTCCCATGTCCTTTACGGGCAGGGATCGGCACGGCAGCTACGGAGACTGACTCGGCTGATGATCGCACACGACGCATGGGGTTTATTCTCTCCTCCGCGCGGACCAATCAACGGAGATCAGTTCAACTGCTGGAGCTGACGGTTGCGTGGTAACGTGACAATATACTGTCGCCGTGGGCCGACTGGCAAGTGATGGCCGACTCTGCTGGCGGCCGCACGTGAATGTTCTCAGCGACTGATCAGCCGAAGTGGCTGCAGTCGTACAAGACTCGCCTTTCGTCAAGAACGCCCCATTGTGCACCAGAATATGGCGGGAAGTTTCAAATGCCCGCACCGTTCTTTTGCCTTTTTTTTCCTTTTTATTGCGCCCGAGTGCAGACTGAAGTGAATAGCTGTCGGCAAGGGCTCTAATTGAAGCCCTTGCTGTCGGGGCGAAAAGTGCGCGGTTACCTTGTCTTTGTCCGTGAAGAGAAAGCGTTGCTTGGCGACTTAATTTTTTGACTAATGCGTCTATTTAAAAATGCTTACGTTTGTATGTATTAAGTATATTTAATAATTGTTACAACTAAACTAGATGGGAAACTAACGTAAGCAGTGAGTATTGAGTATGTTGTGGGCGGAAATGTAAAGAAGAATGGGCATTTTTGTCGACTCGCCGAATTGCACTCCCTCCCACTCGCACGCACCCTCCTCTCCTCCCTCTCGTGCGACCCGTGCGCACGCACACGCACACAGCCGCACGAACGCATGCACACATTTTGCACATGCACACGCGCCGCACATAGGCTTAATTTGCGCGCAATTTAATCGCAAGGCCGTGTTTCGAATCGTTTCGTTTCACTGTGCCACGCCGTGTTGCACGCACGCTTGACGTTTTGCGCAATTGCCCGCAGCGTCTCGCCGTTCTCCGTTGTCCTCCACAGTACCTGGTGGACGTGGTTTCGCAATGGCTGCGCAGGGTGCAGTGCCTGCGCGCACCTCCGCACGAGGCCTTCTTGCGTTCGCTTCGATCGCCCTCGTGTTCGTCTGCTGTGCGTTTGGTGTCAAGGCAACGCCGGTGTCGTTGCGCGTCGGCGCGATCTATCCGCTGACAGGGCCCAACCAGTTTATTGCCGGCATCCCCTGTGAGTTTCGCCTCAGCAGCCCTTTATTTGTATGAAAAAATCGCGCCAGTTTAAAAGTGCGGTGAATGTGCACGCAGGCCATAATTCCCCTGTTCTTGCTGCTGGGCACGTTTTTGCGCCGTGCTGAACATCGTATGATCCCCTTTGGTGTCATGTTGTGCTATGCTGCGTGCACTCAAACGCCACGTGCTCCGTCCCGCATGCAGCACGAAGCGGCTTTCTCGCGGCGATGAACAAGTACAAGAACAGCATTCCCGGCGTCACTCTCGAGTTCAACTTCACCAACACGAACGTCCCGCTCATATTGGACGACGTCTCCACTCCCATTCGAGGGCTTGTCAATGCGATGAACTTTGTTGTTACGCAGGGTGTCGTCGGCATCATTGGCGCATGGAACAGGTGCGTGTGTTGTGTTGTGCGTTCTTGCGCGGTGTGTGTGTGTGTGTGTGCGTGTGTGTGCGTGTGTGTGTGTGTGTGTGTGTGTGTGTGTGTGTGTGTGGTCTACGTGTGTCGTGGGCGTGCGGGATTGTAGTGTTCGTGCGTGTGCTGTTGTTTTTGTTGTGAATGTGCTCCTAAAAGCCGCTCCTTCTCATTCGCCTTTGTTTGTCTCTCAACCGAGCAGCGCCGTGTCTATTCAGGTGGGTACTGTTTGTTACGCTCTGAACAATCTCGTGAACGCGACTCCACCTCACCCTCGTTCCATCTCACGCTCACACCCCCGCATATAAACGTTCGACACGCACGCACACAAACACACGACATGCACACGCACACGCACGCACACGCACACAGCGCCTCTCAAACGTTCCACGTCCTTCTTGCAGATCAACGGCATCGCGACACACTTTGGCACTTGCGAGGTGTCCACGGGCTCGAGTTCTCCGCGACTGAGCGTCAAATCGGACTTCCCCACGTTCCTGAGGTGCGGTTTTGCTATTTTCAGCTTTTGTCTCTATTCGCTTCTCTTTGTGTCCATTGCCACTTTTGGGGTGAATTCGTCCTCATCTTCCTTTCTGGGCCTAGTGCCCTGGAGCTCAAAAAATCCCGCTCCGTTGTGTGGAGTGGAGTCGATGTACACACGTCTATTTTTAAGCTGTTCCGACAACTCTCATGCCTGGGTTGTTGGGGTTCAACCGCTGTGACTGAGGTCTCAACTTGGGTGGCAAAGTGGGGTCTTCGAACAATTGTCTTTCTATGCTGGTCGACGTCGCGAGTGTGGGAGGTACGAATGGCGCCCATTTAATCCGATCCGACGTGCCTTTGTGCGCAGGACGGTGCCTTCGGACGAGGCGCAGTATCGCCTTCTCACTTATCTCATTGCGAACCAAGGGTGGACAAAGGTGCGCACGAGGGTGCTCTTGCATAACATTCCCTCTACGCTTGTGACTGACTCTGCGTTTTTTTGCGTGTCTCCGAGGTCCTGCGTTACGTTCCCTCGACGCTTTGTTACTGACCTATGTGCTTTCTGCGTGTGTGTGTGTGTGTGTGTGCGTGCGTGTGTTTTACAGGTCGCGATCGTCTACTCTGACGATGCGTTTGGCGAGGGCGGCGCCGTGGCGTTCAAGGAAGCGGCGCCCGCACAGGGCATCGATGTCCTCGCATTCGTCAGCGTGGCGTACAACTCAAGGAAAGACAACAAGACAATGACGTTCCAGGTGGGCTGCGGCGCATGCGTGTGTGCGTGAGCGTGTTGTCTGTGGGTGGGTGTTGGGGCAACACATGCCAGATATAGCATCGATGTGCTTCTGGAAGGAGAAGTGCATTGTATGGGCGTGAGCATGGCGTGTGGACGATGAGGCTGTTCATGACACGAGTGAGGAAACGTGGAGAGAGAGTCACATCCTCTTCTTCCCATCTCTATTCCTACCCTCTCGGCCGCACACACACATTTCAGGTCCAGCGCATCATTGACAGCGGCGCGCGTGTCATCATCGTGTCCATGGCGACGGGTGACGCGCAGCAATTCCTCGAGACCGCCGAGGCATTCGGCATCGCCGGTCGGAGTGACTATGTGTTCGTCGGCGCCGACGGATGGGTCATCGATGACATTGTGACGGACTGGCCCGGCCACGAGAACACGCTGCGCGGCGTCTTTGGCACGGCGGCGGCGGTCGTGCGCGGGACGCCAGAGTACGCCGAGTTTGTGGCTGCGCTCGTCGCGGCTGGCGAGCCCTCGACGGAACCGATCAACCAGTTTGCGGCGTATGCGTACGACGGCACGAAGATGTTCATCGGCGCACTCAATCGAACGGTCGCGCGCTTGGCACAAATGTCGCTCTCGCCGGAGTGCCTGTCCAACCTCTACTTTTCGGCGAACACGGGAAGCTGCCAGCTGAGCACGGCCGTCCGCGACTCGCTGTACAACAACGCGACGTGCAACGGCGTGCCGTCGCCGTGCAATGAGAAGAAGGGGGTCAAGTATTTCATGGAATATCTCGGACCGAAGGAGGGGCAGTACGGCATCCACGCTCTCAACCCCGCGGCGATCCTCCTCTCGGAGCTGTACGAGTGGGTGACTGATGGGATTGGGCACACTGCGTGGTGTGCGCATGCTCGTTTTCGACAACGTTCGCATGTGCAAGCGTGATGCCCTCTGCACGCGCATGTTCGCGAATTTGTTTGTTTGACCCCCTGCCGCTTGTCGGCGTGTGCGTAATGTCCTTACACGCGCATTTTTGCGTCCCTTCAGTTGCCTGTGTGTGTGTGTGTATGTAATTGTTGAGAAGCTGCGCCCAGTTTAGCGAGCGTTGTCGTCTGTTTTCTGTGCGTTCTTAGTGCGGTCGTGAAGAGTCTGTAAGTGCTCACGACTGCCTATTTTGCAGCACGGACTTCTTTGGACCCACCGGGCCTCTGACGATCGACAAAAACGGCGATCGCTTTGGCCTCTTCAGCATTATGAACGGGCAGACTGTGAAGCAGGTGCGCCAAACGACGTCTGTCTCATATACACGTGCACGCACAAATGCACGACGTGCCTCCACAGACATACGTACACGCACACGCACACACACAAACACAAACACACACAAACACACACACACACAAACACACACACGCACGTACGCACGCACGCACGCATCGCTCCCTGCTTTCGATCAATGACCCTCACATGCATGTGTTGCCTCCTCGCAGCCCGACAATAGCTACAAGGTCGTTTTCAAGCCCATTGGCACGATTGCCAAATCGGCGGCTGCCACGCGGGCCAACATCACCTTCACCGAGGCTATCGTGTACTCTGGCGGCACGAACGAGGCGCCGAACACCGTGAAGCCTGTCGATTACATCGCGCCGACGCAGTCTGGTGGGTGCATCTCCTCGCCGGCGCATGGCTTGTTGCCCAATGGTTGCCGAGGCAAAAGCAGCTTCCCTGCACAAATATGCATGCGCCGTTGTCCAAACGCATGCGTGTAAGTTTTTGAGTGTCTTCCTTCGTGCGTGTAGCGCTGACACTTTCGCCCGCACCGCAGTCCTTGTTCTCTCTTCCGGCAGCAAGTCTTCCACGGGCATCATCGCCGGCGTGGTGACGGGCGCGGTCGTTTTGTGCATCGCGATCGCCGTCGTCGCCGTCCGCATGCGCATTCGTAAGCAGCGCGAGATTGACGCCGCCAACGCGTGGACCCTCAAGTACGAGGACGTCGAGTTCAAGGAAGTGCTCGGCCGCGGGTCCTTTGGGATTGTGCGCAGGTGCGTGTGTGGCGTGCTTGCGGTGGCATGGAGCAGACGCTTAACTGTGTTTCGTGTTTGTGGTCTCCTGCTCCATGAGCTGTGTGTTACTGTACTTGTGGTCGGCAGTGCATGCAGTTGTGATGTGAAGCTAGCACGCTTTCTCGTACTCGAGTGTGCCCTGTTCCCTCTCATAGTTTCAGTGTGCCGCCATTAGCCCAGCCACACTGACGCACCGACCACCTAATGCAAAACAAACACTGACGCAATGAATCGGACGCCGGCGCAGGGCCATTTGGCGCGGGACCGTCGTCGCCGCCAAGGAACTCCTTCTCGTTCGCTCGGCGGAGGAAAAGGCGGCCGCTGATAAGGAGGTCGAGATGAACACTGTCGCCGTCATTGCGACCGCGCGCCGCCAGAACGGACAGCTGCCGGGACAACAGCCGCCCGCGGTCACCGAAGGGGAGGCCTTCTCAATGGGCTCCGGTGCCACGAAGGACGAGTCGACGCCCTCGGCGAGCGGCGGTTCGAGCGGCCGGCGCATGTCGCGGCGCATTTCGGTGGGGGCCCGCCTACGCAAGTCGCACAACACGAGCGGCCGCACGCGCAGCGGCGGCGATCCCGTGCAGGAGATCAAGGCGGAGGCGAAGATTATGGCAGGGTTGAGGTGAGGTTTATTTTATATATATATATATATTATATATATATATATATATATATATTTGTCTGCGTGTGTGTTGTGTGCGTGTGTGTGTGTGTGTGTATATGTGTGTGTGTGTGTGTGTGTGTGTGGACGCGTATGCGTGCGTGACATTGGGACGTGTCCCACTTGCACTCACTCTTCTTGCGAACACCTGCGCAGGCACCCCAACATTGTTCTCTTCATGGGCGCGTGTTTTGAGGAACCGCACTGCTTCTTCATTTGCGAGTACATGTCGCGCGGTTCCCTCAAGGACGTCTACCAGACGAAGAACTTCGTCATCGACGCGAAGCTCCGCGCCAGCATTGTGAGTGCGCACATGCAACGCTTGCTGCGATCGCACCGTATAGATTTCCATTTTGCGGTTGGTTGTATTGGTTTTGTGTGCGCGCCTGTTTCTGTTGCCTACTGAGTGCGCACAAGCAACGCTTGCTGCGATCGCACCGTATTTTTGTGTTGGTTGTACTGGTTTTGTGTGTGTGTGTGTGTCGGCTTTTTTGTGTGCGTGCCTCTTCTGGTTGTTCCCTCCTTCGCTTGCGGGTGTAAGTCTGAGGGACGATTTTTTGTTCACAATCTGTGTTCAGAATTGCCAAAACAACCAAGCGTCTATTGGCGCCGCACAAGCGCTCACCCTCTCCTTCGTCCGACAGGCCCTCGACTCCGCGCGCGGCATGCAGTTTCTGCACTCGTCCGGACTCATCCACCAGGACCTGAAGTCTCCGAACATTCTCCTCAACTCGCAGTACAACGCAAAGATTGCCGGTGCGTGCGCATGCAAACGACACGCACATGGCCGTTCCTCAATAACCCTGTGGTTGGCTGAGCGAACGCTGTTCCGTGCGCAGATTTTGGCCTTGCGCAAATGACGGTCAAGAAGAACAAGACAAACGTTCAGTTCGGAAGCCTTCTCTGGTGCGTGACCTTTCACCCGCACTGTTTCTGCTCGCAAAGTGTGCGTCACCCGGGTGTCGCGTTCTGATGTACGCTGGTCTGGGCGGGTCCGGACTCGCACACCTAACTGTCCACACGGAATGTTCACAGCACTTGCGCTAACGCCTAGCGCTGTCGCCTGCAGGATGGCACCCGAGCGCCTTCGTGGCGAACAGGGAGCGACGGAAGCCGCCGACGTGTATGCATTCGGTGGGTATGGAAACCCAGTGCCACGGTTATAGGGGCTGGCGTTAGGCGCTCTTTTTTTTTTTCTGGCTGCGCATGTTCTCACACGCCATTTGTCGCCACAGGCATCGTGCTGTGGGAGATTCTCAACCAGCGAATCCCCTATGCGAGCGAGCTCAGCTCTGGCGTGGTCGTCAGTGGCCTCGTCGTCATGATCGCGCTCAGCGACCTCCGCCCCGTCATCGACCCGACGTTTCCAGCGGAGCCCGAGTACCTCGAGCTGATGCAGCGCTGCTGGTCGCCTGTCCCTTCGTCGCGGCCGCCCTTTAGCGAGATTGTCGAGGTGCTCGCGAAGATCCACGCCGTTGTTTGCAACGAGCCCGTCCCGTCGTCCAACGGCGCGGCGTTGCGCTCAACCCTGTCGCTGCCGGGACAGCCCCTTCGAAAAGGAAGCTGACGACGTCTCGGTGGGCATCTGAACACAAGTACGCGATTTACGGAAGTTGGCGTTCCACGAATGAAAAAATTGCAACCTTGCTGAGCGTTGCGCCACTCTCTCGGGGATGCCGCAGCACGGAGGTGCTTGAGTGTGTATGCATGAATGCGTGAGAGTAGTTGAACGGGTGTGTGAGTGTGAGTGTGAGTGTGAGTGTGTGTGTGTGTGTGTGTGTGTGTGTGTGTGTGTGTGTGTGACTGGGTGCCTTTTTTGTGGGAGTGAATATCTGCACAACTGACCCAATTCAAGGCGCCTATGCGCATAGTTTATTCGTCACTGAACCACCCCAAACCGAGAGAGCCCACCGCCCTCTGGCCCTCCTCTTGAACGCCCCTCACTCCCGCGTGCGCACGCATCGCCGCCCGTACCGCCTCACCGCCACCCGCACTCCGAATTGCACCCCAGTTCTCATCCGCTCGCCCGAGCGTCCCAAGCGCAGCACACCCCTCCTCCTGAACCCCCGCGTGTTCCAAGTGCGCTCGCATCGCAGCCACTATCGCGCCCAACCCGCCCTCCCGCACAATCTGCACCTGCCGCTCCACGTCCACGCCGAGGTTGTTTAGGGCGCCGCACCCCTGCTGCTGCACCCCCGCGTCTGCCATGTGAGCCCCCATCGCCCTCACGACCGCGGCGATGCCCCCCTCGCGCGCGACCACCAGCGCCCCTTCGACGCCGTACGCCATGTTCCACAGCGCCCCGCACCCCGCCATCTGCACCCCAGCGCGATTCACGTGGGCCCGTAGCGCCGACACAACTGCCGCGATCCCATCCGCCGCCACGATGACGGTTGCATTCTCCTCATCAGACGCAACGCTGCGAAGAGTCACAAGCACATCTTCGACGATCGACGAGCTTTGCAATTCCGCTCGCAAGACAGACAACAACGCAGAAACTTGATCTCTCGAAACCGCGCCCATAGCGCCCTTGAAAAGGCGCAGCGCCTTGGCGATTTGCCCACGCACAGCACCATTGTCCACGTGCGCACGCAACGCGCCCATTATCGCATCCACAGCGCCGTCCGTGACAGCACGCGCTCGGCTGTCCGCGTCGTCGTTACAGACCACACACAGTGTCTCGAGAGAATGCCTCACGACACCCGCGTGCTCTGCATGCGCACGGGCCGCTGCGACGACAGCCCTCAACCCACCCTCGCGCGCAATGTATCCCTGGCATTCGGAATCTCCACCCAAACTCTTCAGTGCTCTGCACGCCTCTTCCTGCACGCCCGCGTGTCCCATGTGCGCGCACATCACAGAAACAAAGACTGCCACGCCACCCTCCCGAGCGATAAGAATTCCGTTGTCGGCGTTCACGCTCAAATTGGCCATCGCACGGCACGCAGCGTATTGCACGCGCTCATGTCCCGCGTGCGCCGACATTGCCGCCACAATTTCGGCCACGCCGCCCTCCCTCGCAATGAGCACTTTGTTGTTTTGATCGCAACTCATGTTCACTAAAGCCACACATGCGTTCTCCTGCACACCGGCATGTCCCGTGTGAGCCCGCATTCCCGCAATTATCGCGGCAATGCCGCCCTCCCGCGCGATGAGCACCTTATTATTGTCGTGCCGGCTAACGTTCGCCAAAGCCCAACACGCATTCTCCTGCAGGCGAGCATGTCCTATGTGCGACCGCATCCCAGCAACTATCGCGGTCACTCCCCCCTCCCGCGCGACAAGCGGTTTGTTGCTCGCAAGGAGGCTCAATCTCCCCAACGCAAAGCACGCTCGCTCTTGCACGCCCGCGATCCCCGCGTGTGCGCGCATCGCCGCCACTATCGCAGTCACACCACCCTCCCGGGCGACGAGAGCCCTGTTGTCGGCGTTGATGCTTACGTTGTGCAACGCCCTGCACGCCTCTTCTTGCACGCCAGAATGTCCCAAGTGCGCACCCATCGCGGAAACCAAGACTGCCACGCCACCCTCCCGTGCCACAAGAATTCCGTTGTCGGCGTTCACACTCAAATTGGCCATCGCACGGCACGCAGCGTATTGCACGCGCTCATGTCCCGCGTGCGCCGACATTGCCGCCACAATTGCGGCCACGCCGCCCTCCCGCGCCACGAGTGCCCCGTCGTTTTCATCGCGACTCATGTTCACTAAAGCCACACACGCTTTCTCCTGCACACCGGCATGTCCCGCGTGTGCACGCATTCCCGCAATTATCGCGGCAATACCGCCCTCCCGCGCGATGAGCACCTTATTATTGTCGTACCGGCTAACGTTCGCCAAAGCCCAACACGCATTCTCCTGCAGGCGAGCATGTCCTATGTGCGACCGCATCCCAGCAACTATCGCGGTCACTCCCCCCTCCCGCGCGACAAGCGGTTTGTTGCTCGCAAGGACGCTCAGTCTCCCCAACGCAAAGCACGCTCGCTCTTGCACGCCCGCGATTCCCGCGTGTGCGCGCATCGCCGCCACTATCGCAGTCACACCACCCTCCCGGGCGACGAGAGCCCTGTTGTCGGCGTTGATGCTTACGTTGTGCAACGCCCTGCACGCCTCTTCTTGCACGCCAGAATGTCCCAAGTGCGCACCCATCGCGGAAACCAAGACTGCCACGCCACCCTCCCGTGCCACAAGAATTCCGTTGTCGGCGTTCACACTCAAATTGGCCATCGCACGGCACGCAGCGTATTGCACGCGCTCATGTCCCGCGTGCGCCGACATTGCCGCCACAATTGCGGCCACGCCGCCCTCCCGCGCCACGAGTGCCCCGTCGTTTTCATCGCGACTCATGTTCACTAAAGCCACACACGCTTTCTCCTGCACACCGGCATGTCCCGCGTGTGCACGCATTCCCGCAATTATCGCGGCAACGCCGCCCTCCCCCGCGATGAGCCCCTTATTATTGTCGTCCCCGCTAACGTTCGCCAAAGCCATACATGCGTACTCCTGCACACCAGCATGTCCTGTGTGCGCCCGCATCCCGTCAATTATCGCGGTCACACCGCCCTCCCGCGCGACAAGCGGTTTGTTGCTCGCAAGGAGGCTCAGTCTTCCCAACGCAGAGCACGCACTCTCTTGGACGCTTGCGACCCCCGCGTGCGCGCGCATCGCTGCCACTATCGCAGTCACACCACCCTCCCGGGCGGCGAGTGTCCTACTATCGGCACTCCCACTCACGTTGCGCAATGCATTGCACGCCTGTTCCTGCACGCCCGCGTGTCCCGAGTGCGCGCGCATCGCCGCCACAATCGCCCCCACTCCACCTTGCGCCAAAAGCATCACGTTCGCATCATCAGCTCTGCCCAAGTTGGCCAGCGCCGCGCATGCTTCCTCCTGCACGCCCACGTGTTCCCTGTGCGTTCGCATCGCATCGATTATTGCGTCCACTCCACCCGCCTGCGCGACTTGCACCGCATGGCGAACATTAACGCTCAGATTACATAATGCCTTGCACGCATTCTTCTGCAAGTTCGCATGTCCCGAGTGCGCGCGCATTGCCGCAAGTACCGCCGCCACACCGCCCTCCCGAACAATAAACGACTCGCCGGACCCGTCAAACGCGATGTTTGCCAAAGCCCAACACGCGATACTTTGCACACCGGAGTGCCCTGCGTGGGCTTGCATCGCCGCGAGTACTGCCGACACTCCGCCCTCCCGCAAAAGCTGTGTGCACCCGTCTGCGTTGCGCCTCAACCTCGACAACGCCCAACACGCCTGCACTTGCACATCCGCACGTCCCAAGTGCGCCCGCATCGCAAAAACAACCGCCGCAACCCCACCCCTCACCACGATGAGGACTCTGTTATCGGCGTTTTTGCAAAAGAGGGACAATGCCCGGCACGCCTCTTCCTGCACACCCGCGTGTTCCGCGTGCGTTCGCATCGCATCGATTATTGCGCTCACTCCCGCCTGCGCAACTAGCACCGTATGTTGCGCATCATAGCTCAGATTACTTAAAGCTGCGCACGCATTCTCCTGCAAGTCCGCGTGCCGCGAGTGCGCGCGCATCGCCGCAACAACAGCCGCCACTCCGCCTTCCCGAACAATCAACGACTCGCCGGAGGCATCGCATGCGATGTTGCCCAATGCATTACACGCCCCATTTTGCACGCCGGCGTGCCCTGCGTGAACTTGCATCGCCACAAGTACCGCCGACACTCCGCCCTCCCGCACAATCTGTGTGCAACAGTTGGCGTTGCAGCTCAACTTTGACAACGCCCAACATGCCTGCTCTTGCACATCCGCGTGCCCCAAGTGGGCGCCCATCGACGACATTATCGCACCCACTCCACCCTCTCCCTCAATCAACACGCGGTTGTCGTCGTCATAGCAAAGTTCCGCCAGCGCCGCACAAGCCTCCGCCTGCACGCCCACATGCCCCGCGTGCGCGCGCATCGCCCCAAGCACCGCACCCAC
>CALSCQ010001663.1:0-16114 GCA_943704525.1 Pigoraptor vietnamica | reverse complement strand
ACACGCCAGCCTCCCTTTCCCCCCCCCCCCCCCCCCCTTCTTCTCTTCCGTCGCACTTCAAAGTGCAATGTAAGCGCGAAGAAAAAAACGGCTCGCGGCCACGGCGAAAAATAAGCAACTTTACAAGAAGGAAACGACCGTATGAAGCCCAAAAACGCAAGAGGGATAGAGGGAACGCGACAGCGACAGAGACGCGAACAAAGCGAAGCGTAACGCAGGGAAAACACATCAACACGGCAAGAGCAGTGGCTCCGCATTAAGAAGACGGACGGTGGCGTTGTTCAGACGTTCTCGCCCTCGACCTCGTCGAGGCGCATGAAGCCGCCGCGGCCGTCGCCCTCGGTGGCCTTGGCCCCCTTGAGGCGGCGGAACGTGTCGATGTGGGGGATCTGGTCCGCCCCGCGCATGCCCATGGCATAGCGCTTGTAGACAAAGCCGAGCGCAAAGTACGCGACGACGGCGCCCAGGACGACGCCGACGACAATGCCGGCCACGTTGGGCTGCGAGCTGCTGCTGCCGTGCGCCGCGTACGCGCCATTGCGGTCCGACGGGTAGTGCATGCCGCCGCTGGAGGGGAAGGCCGGCGCGCAGAGCCCGGGCATCTTAACGTGGCAGGCGTTCTTGCCGCTCATCATGGTCGTGAGGACGGCCGAGACGAGGAGGCTCGTGCCGGACGGGATGCTCGGCTGCATCTTCAAGATCGCGGGGACAATCTCGCTGAACATTTGCAGCAGCGACGGGTAGCAGCACCCGGCGTGCTGCGCGAGGCCCTTCATGAGCGCGCCGCACGCCGCATTGCACGACGAGCCCATGAGGCAAAACTCGTCGATGGCGTTCAGGCCGCCGTCGGCCCGCGACACCTCTGCAAACGTCGCGTTGAGCGCGTCGCCAATGACCGCGCCGCACACCGAGCCCGCGCTGCCGGTCGGGGCGCAGAGAAAGTTGATCATGCCGCCGTCGGACGACGCAATGACGTCGAGCGGGATCTCGGACGGCAGGTTGCCCGCGAACGCAGAGATGAGCATCGGCTCGCAGTACTTTGTAAAGTCGACGAGGATCGAGCCGCAGCCCCTCCCGCAGAGCGGCCCAGTGTGCTGCTTGAACACGGCAAGGTAAGGCATGGCGCTCGCGACGACCGCGCGGATCGTTCCGGCGTACCCGCCAGCGGCGTCACCACCGGTGCCGTTGCCGCCCGGAGGAGGCGAACCGGCGGGTCCGAGGTGGGCCGAGCCGACCTTCTGGAGGTCCGCGCTAATCTTCATGTAGTCCAGGATGCAGTCCGGAGAGGTGGCGAGGCGCGTGACGACGGGGCGGCAGGGGGATCCCCACGAGACCATGCTGCAGACGAGGTTGAGGCTTGTCGTGACCAGAGCCGAGGGGTCGGTGCTGTTGGGAAGCAGGCCCGAAAACGCCTCGCCGCCGCACTTTTGGATGATCGAGACGATGACTTGGCCGCAGCCGTTGTCGCAGAACCCGTTGATGTTGGCCAGAAACGCGGGAACCACCGTCTGCACGAGCTCCTGCGGCGAGCACGACGACGCCGACGGTCCCGAGGCAATCGACACGCACTTTTGCGAGGCCTCCATGATGCTCATAAAGATCGGGAGGCAGTTGGGCGCCTTGGACATGAGCGCAAGCAGCTCGTTCGGGTCGGTGCACGCGCGGCGGTGCAGGTGAGGTGCGTTGGATGCGGCACCAGCGAGACGCACGGCGACGTCAAACGCGCCGACGGCGGCATTGGCAATGTGGGCGTGCGCGGGACCAAACGCAGAGGCGCCGCCGACGAGGAGGGCGAGGGCGCACAGGAGCGCGGTCGCGAGGCGCGCCATTTTGTTTGAAGAAAAAGTGTGGCGGCCCTTCGTGTCAATCTTGCTGTCAGCAATGAAGATATTAGCTACGGGAATGCGCCCTCCTCTTAAAAGGAGGGAGGAAAGTGCGCTTATTGATTGGGAGAGGGTAGGAGAGGGTCGCATGTGCTGCACGTGTGTGTGGCGCGTGGGTTCGCGTTGGTTCGTGGGACGATGCGAAGCGGGGAGTGTGTGTGTGTGTGTGTGCGGTCATCGGGTTCGTGTGACACGGACACGCCTGCGTTTGCCAAAGAAAGACAAACGCGGCACGAAGTGTTTCTAAATATAGCCCTGTAATCACAATTTGTGCGAGAGCTCGGTCAAAATTTGGCGCGAGATACAAAACCAAGCCGAAACAAAGTTGTGCAACGCTGATTTTGCCGGAATCGTCCCCAATCGGCTTTTTGTGTTTTGCGCACGCGCACGCGCGCACCCGAGATGGCTGCTGCCGTTCGACGCGCGGCGCACTTTGCGTGTCCGCGTGCGCGGTGTGCGAGCTCTGTCGCCTTTCGGGCTCCGCTGGTGGAGGGCCGTGCGGCGGGAGCAACGCACGCCACTCTGCGGTGGTGCGCGACTCGGATTCCTGTGTAGAGACCCAGCTACTTTGACAGTCACGCCTTGTATTGTGCGTTTGCACTTGGCTGCCTCCAAAACCCTTTTCTCACAATGCAATGTCGCGCGCATCTCGTTCTCGATTCCTCACTTGCAGCCCGTCGTGCTCGTGCCTCCTCGCCCTCTGCGAGAATTGCATGGCCTTTGTCGTCCACCCAGCCGCCGCGCCTGTCACCGTGGACGAGCTTTCTGGGCGCGGCGAATGGAACGGACCCGCAGCGCAGGGCGAATTCTCGGACGATGCGGATGCCGATTCGCACTCGCGCGCGTTTTGTTGCAAGTGCGGCTTCGCGTCGCTGTTCGGTGGGCTCTCAGTCGTGCAGATACGCGCGCGCGCACACACACACAAACAAACAAAACACAGGCACACCCACAACCACTCACGCACGCACACACGCACACACTCGAATATCGTCGTGAATTTAACTATCACAAAATGCTGAACATAATGTTGTGCCGCAGACGAACCCGCACGTCGCGTTCTGGGACTCCCGGACCCACACGGATTCACGGGCGACGAAGTGGTGAGTTGCGCGCGATGAGCTGCATTTTTTTCCTCGACCGATTCTTTTTACCAATTTTATGCGTTCTCTCCATGCGCCCCAAGCGCGCACTGCAGCGCGCCATTCTGCCGCGCGAATACCTCGACGCCCTCGTGCAGAGGTGCGCCGAGCTCGAGCGCGCCGTTGTGTCCGGCAGCCGCTCGGTTCCGTCCACGCCGCAGCAGCAGCAGCAACCCCCTGCCGCACCGACAGTGTTGCCGGCAAGCAAGGACGGCGGCTCGCCGGCAGCCGCGGAATTGACGAGGCGAAGGGGCCGCCAGGAGGATGCCGCCAGCCCGAGCCTCTACGAGAGCGCGCGCAAGCGGCCGAGGCTCGCGCAGGGCGGTTGTGCCGACGGCAATGTCCGTGACGCCGGCGAGGGCGACGACAAGGGCAAGGGAAAGCAGCGGTGCGACGACGACTCTGCGGGCGCGGGACGTGCGGCGGCCGATCGGCGTCCCGAGCAGGACTCGGCCGGTGGTGGGGCCCTGGCGGAGGGCGCGGCGCTGAGGGAGGAGCTCGTGTCCGTCCGCGCGCGCATTGCGCTCATGCGCGACCCCGCCACTGCGGCGGCGGATGCGGCGATGACGTCTGCTGCGCCGGTGTGGGCCGAGAGCGCAGCAGCCGCGAGCGGCGCGATATTTGGGGCCGGGCACGTGGCGGTGGGGGTTTCCTCTTTTGTGCCGAATATTTGTGTAAAAATGGCTCGTGGTGCGGCGGCTTTGTGTCGTTCAATGAGGGTGTACGTGGATTGTGCATCTATTTTGTGCACTGCGTGTGGATGTGCGATGGTCTCTCCCCCTTTCATCCGCGTGTCACGGATGTGCGTGATGTGCGGATGTCACGGACGTGCATCTCTGACGGGCTGCCGTCGTCGCAGCTACTCGAGGCCATTTACTCCGGCGATCTCGCCAAGTCGGTGCCGCGCGCGGAGAGCATACGGGTTCGTGTTTGTCGCTGCCCCGCCGTGTTACACATCCGGGGGGGGACACTCCCTTTTTTTCTCTCTCTCTTCTGGCGCTCTTAGAGTCGATCGGGGTTCAACCCCAATGACTGCCACAAACTGAGGTTTCTTCTGACGGTTCTGCAGGCCATGCTGGCGGAGATTGGACGTTTTGTGGAGGCGCGCGCGCGGCTCCTCGCCCTCCGTCGGGACTGCGAGGCTACACAGCGCGCAGAGTCATTCGATGCGGCCACCAGAGACGGCCGAGACGAGAGCGCGGCGAGTGCCCACAGGCGCGCGGCGGCATTTGGCGTCGTCGACGGCAGTGCGACCCAGCCGGCAGCCCGCGCCGCCGTCATGTCCAACCGCGCGGCGGCGCTGTCGTGGGCGTGGAAGCAGGCCTCGCTTGCCGCCAGGCCGCTCCTGGCCGCCGTGACGGCCGAGCTGTGCGCGCTGTACGACACGGCCCGCCAGTTCGCCACGGACCGTACCGAGCTCGGCGGAGCGGCCATCGTCCGGTGCGTTTTTGCTTCTTTTGGCACTGTGCATTCTCGGCCCCGCATTGATGATGCATTTTTTTTTCTCCCCCCGTTTTGCCACGCACATGTGCGCCGGTTGTTGCGGTTACTAGAGGGCGCAACAACAGCTCGCGGGCGGGGA
This sequence comes from Pigoraptor vietnamica, assembly GCA_943704525.1. Taxonomy (NCBI): domain Eukaryota; class Filasterea; order Ministeriida; family Capsasporidae; genus Pigoraptor; species Pigoraptor vietnamica. The sequence continues at coordinate 11,510 of CALSCQ010001663.1, read as the reverse complement.
GCAGCGACACGTCCGGGGAGACGCGAATGCCGGACGCGGACGCCGCCGCCGCAGACGGGAGGGACGGGTGCCCCTCGTACCACCGCCGCGGCGCCGCGGTGAGGGGTATGTTGCACGCCGCCGAAGAGACGACGTCGCTGCGCCAGAAGGTCTCGCTGCTGCGTCACTTTTACTCGTGCGCCGCAGAATTGGTGCTGTAGCGGCTGCGTGCCCGGGACCTTGGCGGTCCTCGGACGAGCGTTGGCTGCGCGTTATTGGCAAGATGTCCACATAAATTATTTCTACCCCAGTGCCCCGGCAGTCTTCCCACCGAGTCTGCCCGGCTGCGTGGAGGGCTCTGGTCTCCGAGTGGCGGGAGTTTAAGATCGGTGAACGCGCAATATATATCAAAGGTGAAACTATAAGAGCGCACGAGCCAATTTTGAACGACGCACGTTAGACGGGCGCAATCCCCCGGTACGCGGTAGTCGTGTTTGCGGCGATGACATGCACCGGGGAAGGGGTCACCACTAGTGCTCGGCCGTACAGCAGCGGCGGAGATGGGCTCTGCACGGACGAACGTCGAACGTCCTCTGGTGCGCAAAATTGCCGCCGACGAACGGACGCCTCTTCGTTCGTGAGACTCGCGAGAAAGGCGGCAATGGGGTGATCAATGTGGCAGCGTCCGCGTCGCACACGCGGGCTGTCACGTGGCTGGGCGCACGCCGGGCGCGATGACGAGCCCGTGTGGCAGCATCACGTGTGCGAATGCGAGAAAAAGCCCCTACGGCAGGCTCTCTCTGTTGTGAGGTTCGCGAGAAGGACGGCAATGGCGATGCCGGTGATCAATGGCAGCGTCCGCGTCGCACACGCGGACCGTCACGTGGCTAGGCGCACGCCGGGCGCGATGACGAGGGCAATGTGGCAGCGAATGCGAGAAGAAGTCCCTACGCAAGCTCTTTTTGTTGAACTGCAACGAACACCTGAGGGATCTGGGAGCACAGCGAACACCGGCACACTTGCCCGTGCAATTCATTGGATACTGCCTGGCCGTGGCACATTTGAGACGCGCAAGAGACATGCTTGCGGTTGTCAACGGCAAAAGGCACGGGTTTGGAGTGGGGGGAAAAAGTAAATTTACATTCAGCAAAGGCCCCGCTGGGTAACGCACCCAAAAAGCGCGGGAAAAATCGGACTTGATGATGAGGTCATCTGTCCGCCGTTACTCGACGCTACACACCATGCGCACCACACACACACTCTCCGCCACCCCCTCCTAAACTCCCCGCACCCCCGCCCCTTCTTTTTGGTCAGTGCGCCTTTTTCCATTTCTCGCGGTGCGGGTGCGCGGCGTCGCTTGGATTACATTTTGTTGCACTTGCCACATCCAACGCTTCCCTCGTTTTGTCGCGCGCGCCCACCATTGAATGGCGCACGTGGCGTCGCCGCCGCCCCTTGTCGTGGCGCGCGCGGCCTCGCCCTCTTCCGGTGTTTTGGTCGCATCGCCTTCTTATGTTAGTGCGTGCACAGCGGGAACGACGATGGGCGAGCGGCGTCTCGACCGTTTCTCGCCGCTCCTCGACCTTCTCTCGGAAGAGGTGCTCTTGCATCTCGTCAAGGTGGGCCGCTTCACGCCCACGGACGTCGGCCACCTGCGCGCGACGTGCAAGGCGCTGCGCGGGTTTTTGGACCGGTTTCGCGACGTCGTCGATAAGTGCGTGGTGGGCGACCTCTCCGAATACCGCCCGTACCGCCACTGGGACATTCACAACGCCGCCCTCAACGGACACTTGGAGCTGGTCGAGTTGCTCCACGAGGACGAGGTCAAGCGGGGCCGCGTGTCGTACTGTCGCGACGGGCTTGGTTTTACCGATCATTGGTGGGGCAGTTGGGACGTGTACGTGTTCATCGTGTGCAACCGCATCCACGATGTGACTCCGAGGAAAGACATATTCGTGCCGGACTATGCTGGCGACCCTTCCCGCGCGCACACGCTCGCTCTGCTCGAGCGGGCGCCGGCGTGTCTTGGGCATTATGCAGCGTTTGACGCTGCCGTCCGTCGCAGAGAAGTGGACCTCGTTTTGCGGCTGCTCCCCCTCCTCCGCCCCTGCTCCCCGGCTCACTTGTCCAGCGCATTCGACATGCCCATCACGCACGGCTGCAGCAGCAGCAATTTTGCGGCCGTGATCGAAGTCATATACGCCGAGTGCCGTCGCGAGAATGAGGCCAGGACGGACGAGGAGCTTCTGTACGCCGCGGAAGATGCGGACGACACGCAATTTGCCGCCCTGCTCGAGCTCGTCACGACACGCGCGCAAAAACCGGCCCTCGGGCGCGACCACCACCAGGACGTCACCGCGGCGCCGGCGAGTCGCGTCACGTTCAGTGCGGACCTTGCTGCACGTCTGCGCGCGCTCGGCTCGAAGCGCGCCGAGCGGGCGGAGGCCCAGCGAGCCGAGCGGGCGGAGGCCCAGCGAGCCGCCGACGTAGACACGCGCGGTCGCGAGATACTTGTCGAGCTCCTGCTGCACGGCGAGCACGAGGCGGCCAGAGAGGTGGCTGCATGCATGAGGCAGAAGGACTTGACCTCGGCGGTCCTTTTCCTATGGGAGCTCCGTGCGGTTGCGGCGCTCGAGTGGATGCGTTCCGAAGGTCGTCTCTGTGAATTTGTAATTCAGAGCATGTGCCACGCCGAACGCTCCGTTTCTTCGGAATTCGTGGACTTTGCGTGGAACTTTGCGCGACACCTGCCGCAAAACGAGGCGGACGACATTGCGCGCGATTGGTTTTGCCGCGCCATGTCGGCCGGCGACGCGGCACTCCTGCGCCACCTGTGCTCTTGTCTCGACGTCGTCGGCATTTTGTCGCGCGTGCGCGTTGCGGACGCCATCAAGAGTGCAGCGCGCGAGGGGCACTCTGCCGTCGTGTCGTACATGATCGACGTGAACGCGCGCGCTGAGACGGTGACGGACTCGGCTGCGGCGCGGCTGCCGGGCGCCTTTGATGCACAGCAGAGGCCGTTTGACCTTACTAGTGCGCTGGACGAGGCCGTGAGGGGAGGCCACGTCGACCTGGCGCGCATGATCGACCGTCGCGTGCCCGGCCTGCGCGCGTCGCTGTCTGCGGCGTGCCTGTCGCGGCGGTGGGAGCTGTTCCGCTTTGTGCTCGGGCGCCTCTCTCCCTCGGAGCGCGACGAGGAATGCGACGCTGCGCTCGAGTGCGCGTTGTGCGAGGGCCGGCTTGATTTCGTGCGGTGGTTCGAGGAGAACGAGCCGCGAGTTTTCGAGCGCTGCCTTCAGCGCTCCATGCCCGGCCGATTTGGGTACGGCGTGTGGTTGAACATCGCGGAGTGCACCCACGAGCTCATATGGTGCGACGTTCTGGACAACTTTCCGCAGTTTCGCGGGCCCAAGGTCTTTGACGCGACCACGTACGACATGCCGTGTGCCACTCAAACACATGCACTGGGTATTGTCATGGGAGTCGGAAAACTCGCGTCCAAAAAAAGAGTCGCCTGTTTCATGCAAACGACATGTTAGGTATTGTTGTAAATCCCACTATTGTGTCCGGATGGCCTTACCTTCTTATTGGGCACTCGGCCAAAACCAAACGTAGTGACCTCGGGCCGTCCATACGAGCCTTACCTTCTTATTGGGCACTCGGCCAAAACCAAACGTAGTGACCTCGGGCCGTCCATACGAGCCTTACCTTCTTGGGCACGCCGGGCCAAAACCAAACTCCTCGGACCATACGTCCATACAGAGATTGAAGGCGTCGAGGCGAAACGGCGCCGGCGTGGGGACATGACTTTGGTCGAAATTGAGAGGACAAGAAAAAGAATGCGCGAGCCGAGGGTACCGGGCCGCCGCTGTCGATGCGACTTGCTCGCTCGCTTTACCCCGTTTCCCAACAAATGGGCAAACGGAGAGTCGCGGAAGGCGTAGTGCGGCTTCGTCTGAGTGCTATAAAAAAATGAAATTTCGACTAAAAAAAAAAGAAAAATTTTGGCGTCCGAACTGGGATTCGAACCCAGGCGTGCGAGCACATATGATTAGCAGTCATACCCGTTGACCACTCCGGCATCCGGACACAAGGGTAACATGATTCCTTATTGGGAACCACGTCCACTCGAATGGGTACTGTGCTCTTCGGTAATGTACTGTCATCTAGGTAACATGAATTCTAAACTTTCATCAAAGGGATCGGTAACATGTTCACGTAAAGGAATTGCATCAGTTATTTGGAACTGATGTTGGGTACAGTAGAAAAGGTGACACTGATTGGCAAAACTTTCAATTTTTTCGTCCTTGGCGGGGAGTGACCGGGTGCCTGAACGGCTCGTGTGCTCAGTAAAGGCCGGCCCACCCCGCCGTCCGCCGGGACCTGGCCGAATCAGTCGGAACCGGGCCGTGCTGTGACGGCGTGGGAAGTCAGTGTTCTCGCCTCCGGCCCTTGCCCCCGGCGTTAGCTCGCATAGTTCTCTCGCGCGCTGCTCCTGAACTTGTGCAGGATGCTGTTACAATGTCCTCAGTCGCCTCGTTCCCTCGTGCAGCCGCTCCTCTAGCACTTGCCTTGCTCAAGCAGTCTCGACGCTCCGGTTGACACTCCAGCTCAAGCTCCCAGTCGCCACGCCCAAGCGTCCAGCTTCCTGGTGTTCGTGCCCATGTGCGTACCCACTCACTCGGCACCCAGTGCTCCACTTCGCTCCACTTCGCCCAGTTGCAGCCCAGAAAAGTGCGCTCAAGCATGCACAGCAAAGCTTGCACCTCATGGATGTCGTACTTGGTGTTCCCGGCGTGTGGCCAATGGACGTGTGCAATGGCATGGAAATGGCTTCGTTTACCATACATGACTGAGCCATGCCCTCGGCTCTTTCTGGCGGTGGAAATCTTGTCCTTGTGACAATTGCGCACACGCCGATGTGCACGTGCGAGAAGTTTCGTTTTGGGACAATGTCACCATGCATCCACATTCTGTTCATTCATGAAACCGTGTTTAACCTCGATGTTCGTGACAAGCTCAACTTTCAACATGGTTCGACGACTAGTGATCATCCTGCGCAACAACTCGTCCAATAAAGTCGTGTCACACCTGTCACACCCATTTACGCCCGATTCACGTACAAGCGCCCAAGAAAGAAACTGCACGTACAGTCATGCCTCAAGCGCAATATTAGCGAGCAGTCGCTGCAAAATACTCACCTTCGCTGTCAATCACGAACGGGTTATGCTTGCGCTGCGCTGAAGAGCTGCGCACGAAGTAAGGAAAAACGCACGCCGTGCAAGTGACTCATAAGCCACAAGAGTGCGAGAGAATTAACGATATGCAACGGACGCACGCAAGGAAAAGAGAAAAGTGGAAAGAGCGATGACATGCTAAGCCGGAAATGACGAAAGCGAAGGGCGGTCAAAAATATGGCACGGCGTGTAACGTTTCGTGAATTCAATGCGCCGCCGGAGGCTCCCGCGAGATGTCCTTGCACCGGCGATAAGGACGGCGCGCGTCAATGACAGCACAAAACCGACAGCAAAGCGTGCGGGCAGCGTCCACAGAGAAAAATGATCTGGTGGATCGAGAAAGTCGTGGCGTTTTCTTCGATGCGCGAGGCGATGTGTGTGCGTGGGCCGTGTCACAGCCACACCGAAGTGATGACGCCATCGGCACACAATGTCTCCCGTACACGTAGACCAGAAAACGCCAAAAAATTTGATTGGACATTTTGATTTGAATTCAAATAAACTAGCCACTCATCTGTTCAGTAAGCCACATAGCCGGCGACCCTATGGGTACTGAGCCAGTGCCGGCACAAAGATCGCTGCCGGCGAGCACGAACGACGGCGTACGGAGCTTCAACGGTCTGCAATGACTGTTATTGAGGCATTGGAGCGTGCACTGCCCCTGGGCAGGAAGGTATTTGTAAGACGTACTCTGTTGTGCTCGTCAGTGGTCGTGTGCTCTGTGTGCTCGTGTGCGATGTGTGGTCGTGCATGGTTGTCGCCCGTCTGGTCAGTGCTGTGTCCTCATGCATGTTGTGTGCTTCTCTGTTCGGCCGTGTCAGGCGATGTGTGCTCGTGCATGTTGTGCGCTCCTCTGTGCTGTGCGCTCGTGCAATGCGTGGTCGTCCGTGTTGTGCGCTTCTCTGTCCGTGCGCTCGTGTGTGAAGTGTGGTCGTGCATGTTGTGCGCTCGTCTGTGCTCAGTGTGCGCTCGTGTGCGATGTGTGCTTGTGCATGTTGTGCATTCGTGTGTTCTGTGCGCTCGTGTGCGATGTGTTGTCGGGCGTGTTGTGCGCTCGTGCTCGTGTGCGATGTGTTCTCGATCATGTTGTGTGCTCGTCTGTTCCACGCTCGCTATGTGCAACGTGTGCTCATCCGTGTTGTGCGTTCATCTGTTCTGTGTGCTCGTGTGCGATGTGTGGCCGTGTGTGTTTTGCACGTGTCTGTCCCGTGCGCTTGTGTGCAAAGTGTGGTCGTGCATGTTCCCCTGTGTATTGTGGCTCATACGTGTTCGGTCTTTTCGTGGGTGTTGTGAGCTCATGTGTATCGTGCGCTCGTGCGTGCCATGCGCTCGTGTCTGCTGTGCGCTCGTGCTCAGGCATGTTGCGATCGTGCATGTAGTGTGCCGTATGTGCTACAGCTGTGCGATTGTCAGTGTTGTACATGTGAGCTCGTGTGGACTGTGTCAGGCTCGTGTGTGCTGTGGTCTGTTCGTGCACGTTGTGGGCTGCCGCATGTCGTGCGCTCATGTCTGCTGTCCTGGTGCTCGCGCTGCTGTGCGCTCGTGTACGATGTGTGGCTGGTCATGTGTGGTTGTGGTGCCACGTGTTGTGCGCTATCCTCTCGTGTCTGCTGCGTTTTTTTTTTTTCAACGAGTATTCATGCGCATTTGGACAGCAATAAAGCAGCTGTTTAATCAACGCCAATTACTGTTAAAATTCAACTGGTTTGCAGCCGCATTTTGCCTGTGTTGTCACCCACAGTGGTTTGCGGGCGGCCATATTTACCCAGGACCCATTTGCACATGAAAAAATGCGCCTCAAAAAGTTAGTATGGGAATGTATGGGAAGGTGATTGGCCTTTTTCAAAGGTCGCAAAAAGGTTTCGTGACACGCGACTTCTGATTTCAGGTTTTGTCAGGTCAAAAAGGATTTCGAGAGTCAAATCAGGTCGAAAAATTTGAGCAATGACCTTGATTGTGGGGCTCCTCAGGCTTCCACAAGTCCCATACTGACAGTCCAGTCTCTGGCATGTTGTGCATACCTGGACTTGGCACCGCAATACTGTGCCACTGACTGAGGGGCACCAGAGCCACTCCTGTTCGGCGGTCGCAGTGGCAAGGCAGTATCACTTTCATCCCACATTTCGTTGTGCAAACCTCTCGGCACTGAGGGAGCCCCTTCTTCTTGCAAGGCCATCGCCACTTCAGAGCCACCCCTCCGCTGTGATCCCTGACTGGCATCAGTGCCACCGTTAACATTCAATGGCCGTCGTTCTCTTGGACCGGGTCAGTGCACTCACGGCTGAAGAACCACGTCGCTGACTTGGCCGAGGCGGAGGGCATCGCAGTCATTACCCCAACTTGAGCGGTCAGGCTCTGGATCGTAGCTCACCGTGCCATTCAGTTGGCGCGGCACCGGAGCCACGGCCGGCCGTGCCCGTGTCACTGCTGGCCGAGTCGGTTGCCCCGAGTTCACGGGTGCATGGTACTGACACATGTCGGCTTATTCGTTTGCGTTTGCGGTGCGCGTGTATATCACCGTTCATTGCTGCGTTCGCGTTTTCTCGTTTTATAAGTACTTCGTTGTAATAAGAACTTTCCGGACATGCGCGGCTCACTGACTTCCCGATCCTATGGATGTTAGTTATCCCGAAGTAGGATACCACTTGTATCGACGTTATTTGTTAGGTCACGTGGTCTGTGTTCACATTCTTCTTCGTGTGATTGGGTAAAGTTAGGTCTTCGCGAAAGGCGAAGGCAATCTTTGGTATTACTTTTGTGTAGAAGTTCTAACAATAACTTTTATTGGATGGTCGTGTCTTGGGAGTTGCCAAGAAAGGTAGAATTGTAGCCAAATGGTTGCAGGTATGAATGACACAAGGGGAGGGGCGATGGCAAAAAGGTGGCCGGGTCAGGGCGAGGCTCGTTAGTTTCCACACTCCTTCGCGATGGGACGGTTCCGCGCGGTCTGCCATGCCGTCGGTGCACGGGAGCGTCCGGTTCTCCAATGATGGTACAATATTCGTTGCAAGGTACATGTTGAAATGTAAGAGAGTGCGTCGCCGATCAGTGGTGTCGCTCCCCCACATCTCACGACCCCGTTTTCCACTCGGGAGGACGGCATACACATGGCCGGGTGCCATTTGCTGCCATATAATAGCAGTGAGAATTGAGCTCGGCACACAAACACACAAACACACACACACACGCACAATGCACACGCACGCACGCACCCCATACGTCATACAGCGTACGTGGCGCGCCGCGCGGAGCTCAACGCGTGCCGCCGCCTGCACCCGTCCGTCTCGCTGCCAACGGCAGGCACGGCGTCCCTTCCATAGGACGCGACAAGGCGCGGCGCTCAACAGCCTCATCCGCCGCGTGGGAATGACGCAAAGGCGGTCATCGCTGGCGGCGGTGGGCCCGTTGGTGGAGCAGTATGGCCCGTCGTTCGCGTCGTCCATTCACTTGGAGCGGTTCCACAACACAACCCGCCGAGTTCAACGAATTCCGCCCTGCACCGGTGCGCTGATGGTGACGAGGCCGTGCTGGTCGTCGACTTTAAGTTTGAGGCGCAGCTGTAGGCAGTGCTTGCGGTGCGCGTTGGCTCGTGAGATGCCCGCGGGTGAGCGGGCAACTGCGAATGCCGTACATGCTGATCCGCGAGCCCCCCCCATTTGTGAGCATGCTCGGCATTGTCTTTGACGAGCCGCTCAAAATCGATTTTGTGCTCAAGGCCGTGGACCTCGTGGAGCTGATGCCGGGCGTCGCGGGGTTCCTCGACCACTTTAGGAACGTGACGCTCGCGGGCATGATGGTGCTGCCGGCGGGGTGTTTTTTTTTTTTTTTTTTTTTTTTTTTTTTTTTTTTTTGTCGGTTGGTTGGTTGGTTTGGCCGGATCCCAAGCTGCGCATCACGCCCCGTCCGTGGTGCGAATCTCGCAGTGCGCGACTTTGGCGGCACCAGCGACTTGTCCGCGATCGTCCGGGTCGGCGACAAAAAAGTTGGGCTGTGGTATTGTTGGCAGTGATGATGACCGTCATGCCGCCGGCAGCCGGCCGGCGCGCCACCACCACCACGGCCTCTGCACGGCAGTGCGTGTACCAATTGCGCAAGTCGGCCGCTGCCACCTGCCATGAAATTGCAGTCGCTCTGTGCACTGTCCCAACCCAAGGGCTCAATGTCTGCGCAATTGCAGCTTTTATGGAACTTGACACCTACACAGAAACACAGTAGACAGCAACACGAAAGAGAACAAAGAAAAAGATAAACGAAGAAGAAGAAAGAAAAAAAGGGGGAGACAGCGAGAACGCGGCGGGATCGCCTGCCCGGCACCGCCTAGGCGCGTCACCAGTCACAATTATCCTGCAGGAACTCCGCGAAATCCTTTCCGACCGTGAAGACGCTCGTGCCGCGCTTGCCGTCCTGCAGATAATCGCGGCAATTAGCACTGTCACAGTGTTGCCCTGCACAGGTCTCCCCCACTACCAACACGCACACACGCACAAACTCACCAAGACGTTAACATAGACCTCCCCCCGCTCGGGATCGTTGGGAATGGCGACCACGCGCGTGTTCGGCGCGCGGGCGTCCTGCAGCGTCGTGCCTTTCGTGGCCTTGGAATCCCCGAGGACGAGGAAAAACCTGAGCTTGACGCTCTCCCCGGCAACCGTCCATGTCGTCGCGGCGCGACCACTCTTCTCGTTGGGCTTGCTCAGCACCGTGCCCTGTGCGTGAGATCATGGTCAGGACAGCGGACAATACGCACGAGGAATGAATAGAGTGGGTCGCACACAAAGACCCCACCGAAACAAGCACCGTCTCTCCCGTCTGCACGTTGCGGAGCTTGAACAGCCCCTTCACCGTGCTGGCCAGCGAGTCGCACGGCTTGGGCACCGGGGCGTCTGGCTCCCGAGGCAGCTGGCGCTTCAGCTCAAATGTCTCCTCGGCGACCGCCATGAGCTCGTCGACCGTCGCCGGCACGACGCGCACGCGCTGGGCGCCAGCGGCGCCGAGCAGCTGCTCAAAGGCGCGCGCGCAAAAGGGCAGCACGGTGTCCGGCGACTCGCCCGAGAGCATCGCGCGGACGACCATCGCGGCGCGGTGCGCGTGGGCGGGCACCTGCGAACCGAGGACGGCGGCAAACGCCGTCGCGCAGCCAGTTTCGTTGTTCTTGCCGTACTCTTGCGCGTTCAGGACGCACTTCAGCACGGGCCCGACGCTGATCTCCCGCCGCTCGTAAATGTAGCCTGGCTTCGGCTCGCACTGAATGACCTTGGCCAGCCTGTCGAGGAACCGGTTCCCGATCGCGAGAACGAGGTCCTCCGCCGGCTCAAAGACGAGGACGCCGACCCCCTCCGCGCCCGTGACCTGCCGCGTGAAGCTCTTGTCGCCGAGGATGTTGCCCTTCTTCTTCTCGTTCGGTTCGGCTATGACGACCTGGTGTGACGCGCGAACAGGTAGAAAAGGAGGGAGAGGGGTTGTGAGTGCGTTGTGTGCGCGTGAGCGTGCGTGCATGTGAGTGTCGTGCCTTTGAGCGAGTGTGTTAGTGTGTGTGTGTGCGCGCGCGCGTGCGTGTGCGTGTGTGTGTCTGTGGAGGGTCAGACCTTCGCATGTTTTTTTGGCATCTCCGGCACAACTACGGGGACGACGTGCATGTGCGGAATTCACTCACGTCGACGTAGGCGCGCTTGCCGCTGCCGAGGCAGACGAGCACGTAGTCGCAGCCCTTCGGAGGGGCATCCGGGTCGTCCTCCTCGACGATGCGCAGCTCGACGCCGCGGATCGCCCGCTCGAGCTTCGTCTTGAAATCGCGGACGTCGTCGCGCATCCTCGCGAGGCGCAGGCGCGGCTGCCCCGGTGCTTCCTGACGGCCCGCGACGCGCGAGAGGTGGTCGAAGGCATCGTCCAGCCCGCTCGAGTCGACACCAAAGACGTAGCGGGAAAAGTCGTTGTACCTCAGCCCGTTCGTGATGCTCACGCGCCCGCGCGCGTCCTTCTTCGCATCGAACGTCCGCGCCTCTTGCGCAAACGGCACGAGCACGAGCTGGGCGGTGCCCTTCGCGACGTCGCCGACCAGGGCCGCGACGACGGCGGTGTGCCCTTCGCCGTCCGCCTCGTCGAGGGAGCGCAGCAGGCCGCTCGGGTAAAAGTGGAGGGCGTCAAAGGTAGAGTTCCCGACGTTGCGCTCGTACCACGTGAAGCCCTGCAAAGCGGCGACAGAGTAGGGAGAGAGATGCGCGCGCGTGTCAGACAAAACCACCGCCAGCACGAGAGGACGCGCACCAAAAAAAAAAAAAAAAAAAAACACAGACC
>CALSCQ010001659.1:0-14010 GCA_943704525.1 Pigoraptor vietnamica | reverse complement strand
CCCCCTCCTACACTTCAGAGGAATAACGAAAAAAAGGAAAGACTCATTTGTTCGCATAAAGGCAATTGTCTCACACTCACTTTAGCACTTGCAGTTCTGAGCAGTGCTTTAGGCCCTCCGCCAGTCGCGTTGCTCCCTCCGCGCCAATCGAATTGTCGTCCAGTCTGCGGCGCAAGAGGAAGTTCTTCAGATTGACAGTGACACGAAAATGCTCCGCAGATAATTGCAACCGCCAGCCTTGCGCACAACGCGCGTCACATTAACATATATACACGGCACACCCCCGAGTGCGCAACATACGCATTCACTCACTCACACACGCACACACACGCATACTCACTCGAGCGACTGCATATGTGGGCAGTACTGCAGACCCTCCGCCAACCGCGCCGTTCCCTCGTCGCCAATCGCATTCTTCGTCAGACTGCCGCGCGTTTGTCAGTGAGACTTCTCAGCGACAACACACACACAACATTGAGGTATCAGCCCATGCCATGCATTCGGGCTCAGCAAGACGCGTGCACACGGCCACAAGCACTGTGCGGGAAACTCACACGAGTGATTGCAAATTTGGACAGTCCCTGAGGCCCTCCGCCAGTCGCGCCGCGCCCTCAGCGCCGATATTATTGCGCTTGAGACTACAAGGCATTGATAGCATTAAAAGAGGCTCCACGCACATACAAATGTTCTGCAGCACGCGCAAGAAGAGGCAAACTGCGCCGCACTCACTGCAATCGAAGCAGGTTAGGGCAGTGCTTCAGGCCCTCCGCCAGTCGTGAAGCACCCTCGTCGCCTATTGAATTGGCGCACAGTCTGCACAAACACACGACGCAACCAATGATAATTAGTGAAAAACTCGCGCTCCCTGTGCGCTGGCACGTGCGAGAACGGCATTGGACATAGTGAGCGACTCGCAGTCCCTGACACGTACGAGAACATGGCAGCAGCACGCCCTGCGATACTCACACGAGCGCAAGAAGACTGGGACAGTGCTTCAGGCCGTCTACAAGCCGCGGCAATCCCTTGGCGCCGATAGAGTTCGTGCTGAGACTGCGCCCATTACAAAGCAGAGCAGTTGGTACAAGAGTATGCGTCCCATACACGCTCACACACACACACACGGCCGCGCCACTCACACGAGCGTCTGCAATTCGGTGCAGTGCTTGAGGCCCTCCGCGAGTCGCGCGGCTCCCTCCTTGCCGATCGCATTCTTGGAAAAACTGCCATTGCCATTACGGAAAACACGCGGCAGCCCACCGTGAGACGGGCTGGGCACGACACAAGAGCCCTCTATCTCTCTCTCTCTCTCTCTCTCCCCCCCCCCCCCACCACCACATACACACACACACACACGTGCCCAACCCCACATCCGCTGCCGCACACACTGATGCCAAGCGAGAGCGCAAGACACCCACATGAGCGTTTGCAGGCTGCGGCAGTCCTTCAGTCCCTCCGCCAGTCGCGCGGCACCCTCGACGCCAATGTTGTTATGTTTGAGGCTGCGCAGAGACACGGAGCAGCTTCGCTCAATCTCAATGCCCCATCGCTCACGTGTACTTCGATAGGGCATTCGCTCACGACAGCCCACAGCGGCATCCGCACACACTCACTCGAGCGCCCTTAGTTTCGGGCAGTACTTCAGGCCCTCCGCCAGCCGCGCGGCTCCCTCGTCCCCAATGGCATTCGACCAGAGACTGCGTGGGCGCGAAAGTAAGTGGCTGTTGCTTGCTGACTCTGCCGCCGGCACACCAGCTGGCGACATGCAGGGTGCTCCACGCACTGGAGCGTGCGGGTGAGTCGCTGGTTGCGCACGTCACTCTGTCGCACACAGTTGCCGAGATGAAGAGTGCACACTCACTTGAGCGCTTGCAAGTTCGGGCAGTGGGAAAGGCCGTTCGCCAGTCGCGCCGCGCCCTCGTTTCCAATGGATTTGAACTTAAAACTGGCGCATGATCATGAAGCAGAGAGATTGGGCGATGTCGGATAAGCTCGAATTGCAGACGCGTATTCATCAACGCCGCGGAGCCCGTGTGAGAGATTAGGGAGCATTCGTTGTACACACGAACAGACCTTATGGTGGTTATGTTGGCGCCTCTCTCCTTAAGCACTTCTTCAAAGTCGCCCTTGTCCGCAAACCTGCCAAGGCCGAGACACCACACACACGCAATAAGATTAGGGCTCACTTTCACACCGGCGTTGTTGGTGACGCAACAGCGATGAAAACGGTCACATGGAAGTCTGAAACACAGGGACAGTGACAAGCCATGGAGAGGTTGTATGTGTGCGGGTGGTGTGTTCGTGTATGTCTTGTGCGTGTGTGTGCGTGCGTGCGTGTGTGTGTGTGTGTGTGTGTGTGTGTGTGTGTGTGTGTGTGTGTGTGTGTGTGTGTGTGTGTTTTGTGCGATCAGTTGAGTCGCTGCTTTGTTGTGTCCATAAGATTACCTCGGCTCGTACACTCCCTCTTCCACGTCGGCCATGCTGAAGCGGCTGCTATTGTCCGTGTGGGACCCACACATCGAGCGTGTTTAGTTTTTGCGAGAGCAGTGCTGCGTGCATGTTGAGTCTGACAAGCAGGTGTTGGTAACGCAGCTGTCCAGACACACTCGGCAACCAATGCAAAGTGAAAATGCACCAGCCCGGCCTCCCTCCTTCCAGGGCACGTGTCTCAGCAGATCGTGATTCTCTCTGCTGCCCGAGAGTTTCGGTTCTGGCATGTGTGTGAGTTATTAAACGCAGTATGTGTGCGCTTGCCAGCTCATGCTTAACGCTGCATAGAGATGCCTGCACCACGAGCCGACAGTTTATTCAAAGGGTAGAACAGAAATTCGGGCTGAACGTAAGGGTATGTGCGAGGCACTTCTACAGCAGAACTCGCATACGTCTGACCCTTATGACCGGACTACAGACTGTTACTGTGCTGGCAACGGGCAACATAAACGAACGGCCGCCTTTACTCACGCCAACAGAGCCTAGCGCGCACTCTCTGCGAACGGCGCCGCACAGCGCTCAATCGCCTCCTCGTATGCGAGGGGCATGTGGTCAAGCAACACGCGCCCGCTCAGCGGCAGTTCGTCAAACGATGCGCAGTCCGTCTCCATAATCACGTGATCGGCGCGCGAAATGTCCGCGCCCGCCGCCCTTAACAGCGATGCCACGGCCTCGGCGTCGGCAGGGTCCGCCGAGGGCTCAGTGGGAATGCGACGCACCCAGAAGACGCGGCCGGGCGGAAACAGCTTCGCGTGCTGCATGTCCGCGCGGAGGGCGCTGCGAACGCTCGCAAAGAACTCGGGCGTTGCGTCCGTGTGCGTCTGCTCGCCTGTCGGCCCGCCCTGGGACGCGTCCGGCCTGAGACCGACGCCGTCCGCAGCCGCACTCGTTGCCGCGGGAGCGCCCGTTGACTGCGACGTCGAACGCATGCGAGCGACGGTCTGTTGTGCGGACGCACGAATAATGCGCCACGCAAGGCCAGGTTCGCCGATCACGGACGCCACGGCGCGGCGGAGATCGCAAGAGCTCCCGAGGGAGAGGCTGCCGTGCGTGTGCATGCGTGCGTCAATGTGAGTCGGCAGTTGAAACACATACTGCGTAGCAAATATGGGGCAATATGAAAGCTTACACGCACAAACGAGAATGAACGGGCAGGGGCGCATGTGCACAGGCCCACGCAAATACTGACCGGCAGACAAAGTCGTTCTCGAGGACCACCGACCACACGCGCGCCTTCAGCGCGCGCGACAACTCCGCAGACGCCACGCAGGGGGTCGCAAACGCCGCGCACGTGACACCCGCGGACGCAGGCAGGCCGCCGTCGGCCCACAGCAGCGTGAGCAACGACGCGACGCCAGCGCCGAGCGAGTGGCCGACCACTACCACCCGGTACCCCGGATGTTCGGCGAGGAGTTCGAGCACAGCGGGTCGCAGCAGCGCGTCCATTCGGTGCGCCGCGCGAAGAAACCCCTCGTGCACGTGACCCACCGGCGTGCCCACGGTCGCGTCCGCACCCTCCGACGCCGTGCCCTGGATGGCCTGTATGCCTCTTCGCGAGATGTAAGGGACGGGGCGACACACGAGGTCGGTGAGGACGTCCTCGGCGCACATGGTCCCTCGCAGCGTGACGACGACTGATTGCTGAGCGCGGTCGACAGCGACGTAGTGCACGGGGCGGAAAAGCGAACCGCCCCATTCGGACGACCGAATGTCTGTCTCAGGCACGCGCGCGTGGTGCGAAATGGCCCCGTGGTGAAGCACATGCGGCGGCGGATCCGCCTGCACAACCGGCTTGTCTCTGTCCTCGGGAGCAGACATCGTGTCCTCGGGAGCAGACATCGCGTGCGCTTCGCGTTCAACGCGCTCCTCAGCGTCCGCGTCGGCGGCATCCACAAGCGCCGTCTGCAGCTGCTCCGACGACCCAATCTCAATCACATTCACGGCCTCCCCTTCGCCCTGCGCGCCCTCCGCAGTAGGACCGCGCGCGGAGTCCGCCTGGCGCCCACCGAGGGGCGGAAGGCGGTAACCCATGAATGTCATGGCGTGTGCGCCGTACGCCGCAGAGGCAAAGCGCATGAGACGGACAAGACGCGTGACTTCCTCCGGGGAGGCGTGGGCGACGGAGGGGCCGCGGGATCGCAGCCACGCACCCAGCGACGGCCTGACGGGACAAAAGACGTCAAGAAAAAAGGAGGGCGCGTGTGTAAGTGATAATGATGGAACAGTAGCACAAGTTCCCGTCGCAAGACAATACACGAGGATGAACTTAGACGCAGCGCACACTCCCGCACAAAGCTCATTCTCATCGCGCACGCACCGTGTAGCCGCCTGCACCGCAGCCACAGCGACGACCCCAACGGCCGAGTCGATAGGCCCCACCGTAACATCATCGTGCCCTGCGCCCGCAAATTCGCGCACCACCGCCGACACGGTCGCCAGCGCACCTAGCGTCTCTCTCGGGAGGCTCACGCGCATGCCACGCAGCGCGTCCGACAGCGCCTGCGACCCCGCCGCACGCGCAATTGCGCCGTCCGTTGCCGAGAGGGAGCTCGAGATGGCGCTGTCTGCGAAGCGAATCCCCTTCTCAGCGAGCCGTTCCGTTGCGTGGAGCGTGCGCACGACCGCCTCACGCCCGTACTCGAGACCGACAAGCATGTGAGGAACGGCCTCGCGAAACATCGCGGCAAAGCCCGGTGCGGCGGGATCCACATCGCCGCCTTCCGCCGCGGTCGACTCGGTTGAAGTGGGCGCCGCTGAGAGTTCCGCGCCATCGTCCCTGGAGTCGAGTGACGGACGAGTCACGTGCGTGCACAAACACACACTTGCCCCGTGCTTCACCTTTCGCCGCTGGCCCATTTTCTCTCAACTACGTTAGACTTTCAAAGCGTGTTCGCACTTACCCGTCCGGGGACTCTGCCGCCGCGGCCGCCGCAGCGACAGAGAGAATGGCCGTCTCCGCAAAGCGACCGGAGGCCTCCACGGCCGTACGCCCAAAGGCAAACCCCTGACACACGATTTGGGGTGGAAGTGGCTGAGCACGTATAACGCCGGATCATATATACGCAAGAGAGGTACGAACGCCCGAAACACGATTTGGGGTGGAAGTGGCTGAACACAGAGAGCATATCGGATCTTTTTTCACTGTCCAGTCTTCCAAATACTTCGCATAAGGGCAAAACAGAGAACGGCGATTAAGCGCATGCGGAGCACAGAAAAAGATGTCGGCTCCCACACACACACGGGGAGTCCATTCTTCCAAGTACTTCGCATAAGAGCGAAACAAAAACGACGATTAGGCGCATGCGGAGCACAGAAAAAGCTGTCGGCTCCCACACACACACGAGGAGTCCATTCTTCCAAATACTTCGCATAAGAGCGAACAGGGAACAGTGACATCACGCGCATCTCCCTCACGTGCGCACCTTCTGCGTTCCCCATTGCGCCCACTGCACCGCAGACGTCGCCACGTGACCCGCACACCACACACCAAAGCGCCCGAGTTGCGCGGCGGCGGCAAGGGAAGAGGAATCAAAGTCCGGCGGTGCCTGCGGCTGCGCGGTATCCTCCCCGCCGCTTGCGACGGCGACCCCGTCGTCCATCCCTGCTGGCTGACGAGTGCTCACACGTACAACAGTGTCTGAAGTCACATAATGGTGCGTCTCTGAGAAGCGTTTGTCGCTCGCGAGTGTATGCCAACGCACACACGGCGTGTTTATATGGGCAAGCGTGACGGCGCCGGTGGTTGGGGCAGAAAATCGATGACGCCGCGTCACGTTGTCCGTGTCTGGACACGGATGTCCACGTCAGGAGGCTCACACACATACGCACCACACTCACTCACTCAAGCAAGCACATACACACACACACACACACACATGCACACACATGCACACACACAATACATACACACACACATACACAAGCGCGCGCACATACACACACACCCCGACTCTGACAGCAAAGCCACGAATTCGGTCTCCAGGTCGTCAAATATGTAGTCACTTGCGTCAACCTCACAATGTCGCACTGGCCAGGGCACTACTTCGTTTACTTCAGTTCCATCGCCCGGGCGTTACCGCGGGCGGCTCCCCATACACACACAGACGCACACCACATCTAATCCCAAACGCCAGAGCGCAATCGCCCTTGCCCACTCAGCGGGGGCGATATGCAGACGTAAGCAGCAACTCTCCGTCCGCCTTAAGCCGAAGATTCGCACCAGCGCATCAACGACTCACAAACAAAGACATACACACATGAAGAAATCACGCTGCGAAAAATGGAAATGCGGGCGCGGCAAAACGGCGCAAAGAAAGAAAAGGAGAAAATTTTGACAAATGGAAGATGCGAGCGCGAAAGACACCGATTCGCCCTTTAAACGCCGAGCGCATAGCACATGGCGCGGTGCACTTCCACGCCAATCTCAGCCTGGGCACGCGCAAGGTCGTCGCGCGCGGAGAGCACCTGCGAGTTGAACGAGTCGAGGCCTCGCCGGGCAGCCTGCGCTCGAGTAAGCGAAAGCGTGACATTGAGCTTATTGCCAGCAACAAATGAACGTAAAGCACGCACGCCTTGCTCGCACGCACACTTAACACGAGTGACGCATGCGTGCGCAAACGACAATGTGACAGCAGCAATTCGGGAAAATGCACCTGGGCATCCAGCTGGTCGAGAGGGACGGCCTCCTCCGCGAGAATCTGAACCGTCGAATCAGCGTTGACCGTCACGGTGCCGCTGCTCACTGCGCCCATCCAAAGCAAGCACGTGTGAGCACACAGACACACGTGTGAGCACTCAGACACGCACGGACCCTTCGAGCACCGCACACGCAGCCCCAAGCGGCACACAATCACGCAACAATGACCTCGCATTCACTCGATGCAATTGAATCAAAAGTATTGCGCACACACGTTGAGACAGAGGCGACGCACGCACCAAAGAACTTGGACTCCTTGTCGCCCTCCGAGACCGTGACGACGCCCGGCCGAAGCACGGCGATGGTGGGCACGTGGTCGCTGAGAATGCCCATGTCACCGCCCGTCGCGGGAACGTTCACCTGCTGCACGGGCTTGGCAGCGAAGAGGGCCTAAAGGGAAGGGAGAGGGAGCATTGAGCAACAAAGAAAAACAAGTGAGATGCGGAGAAAAGACGAGCTTCTTAAAAAAATTGCGATGGCCTTGGCGTTGCACACGTACTTGCATGACGCATGACAACGTACAAAAACCGCACGCAGAGACTTCCACCCTCTCTCATCATTCAGAACACAAAAGACGGCAGCAACGTCACGTGCTCTGCAGCGGCACGGGACAGCGGCACGGGACAGTGACAAAGCGACAACAACCAACGAAAGATGACGTCTCAACAAACGCAAAAAAAAAAACAGGCGTAATTATTCACACGACGAAAGAAAGGCCACGGGCGGACATCGCAATTACAGCCACTCAGCGGAGTAAACGACGAATACCACAACAAAGACAAGCACAGAGGAGCAGCTTCACACACATGCAGTAGAGAGAACGAGGGAACACGCAACGCCTCTATTACCAACAGCGGCAAACACAATATTATCTTGCAACAGAGAACATCAATCCCCAAGCGAATCCGCGCCGCTGCCCACCCCAATCGGCGACGCGAACGTGAGGACGACCTTGCCGGCGGTGGCGGCGTCAGCCATGCCACGACGCGGCACGAGGGCGGGCGTGCGGAGGGCCGCGGGAAGCGCGCGTGCGAACAACGCCATCTTGGATCACTATTGCCTTCGAAAACGACAACGCACGCGTGTATGCGCTCTGCACGACACCTTCCTTATGCCTCTCGTGCCGTGTATTTCGCGAGAACGGAGACACAACGAAAGGGAGAGATGGAGCACGCAACAGCGAGTGTGCGCCTGATGGGACCACCCACGTGAGGCCGGATTATCCGCAGAGTCAACTCCCAACAATCTGCCGAGATCTCGGAATGGGTAACAAGAGATGGTGTTACTCCCCTGTTACTGTACTTTTTTTTACGTTTTTCAGAGAGTCTGAAAGCCGAGACGCATTTATCGCCGCGTCCGTGCGTGTGGCTGTGCCATGGCACACGCGCGCCTGTGGAATGCGGTGGCCGTAGTATTTTGTGCGGCCCTCGCGTGGGCCATCTTTGCTGCCGTGCGCGAGTCTCCCGAAAACCGCTGTTTCATGACCTACATGCACCCGGCCGTGCGTATTGGCTCGTGCGCAGTCCTCTTGTGGCCCTGATGACGCTTCAATTCCTCGTGGTTTCGTGTGCGCTGATTGCGATATCCTGTTACAGCGCACACTCTGTCACTAAGTTGCACTGCATTTCCCTATGCCCTGATTGGCGCGCCAATTCCCTCTGACGCGTTTGTTGATTGCTTCATGTCCTTCCATGCCCAGTACATCCCACTGCCCGTTGCGCCTGTGAGAGAATATGGCCTGTACCACTACGTTGACGGCGGATCCGAGGTGGGCCAACGGAGCGGCCGTTGTTTGTCTTGGACTCATACACTTGCTCTAATGCCGTCTGGAAGCGTCGTCGTTGTCGATCTCACGATGTGATGCCGTCTCAGTTCCGACCCGCCAAGCGCGCGCTGCGTCACCCCGTCCTCTTCATCCCGGGCAATGCAGGCAGCTACAAGTGAGTGAGATTGCCGATCGGTCGCAGAGGGGCCCACTCCGCCTCTGTCACTCTGCCTTTTTCAATCACGCTAAGCACTCGCCGTCACGTGCCAGGCAGGCGCGTTCTCTGGGCGGTGTCCTGCGCCGCCTCACCGACGCCCGCCTCTTGCGCGAGTCCCTTCTGGACGTCTTTGCGGGTGCGTCGGCACTTACACACACACACACGCACTTACACGCACACACGATTCATGCATGCGACTCAGAGGCTGTGCTTTGTTGATCAACGTTCCCATCTGCGTGATAAACGACAGCGGACTTTGGCGACGAGCTCTCCGGCCTGAGCGGCGCCACGCTCGAGCGTCAGGCTGTGCACGTGGGCGGCTGCGTGCGTGCGATCCGCGCGTACTATGCGTCGCGTGGAGCGGGTGCAGTGGGAAGGGTCGTGCTTGTCGGCCACTCGATGGGCGGCGTTGTCGCACGTCTCGCCATGGCCACGGGTGAGGGTCCTTCGTGCCATTCTCTCTCAGCCGGTTCTGTCTCATGCAATGCCCTATTGATCACTTTCTTGCTCTCAGGGGCTGTGCGTGCTGCTGATGTGCTCTTCGTCGCAACTGTCTCGACCCCGCACGCGTTTCCCCCTGCGCTTGTGGACGCACGAATGGATGCCGTTTATCGCGCCATCGAAGCGACGGAGGTGGGTGTGCCCGTGTGAGATGTCTGGTTCCTCCTCCTTTTGTAACGCGTCGCTGTTACTCAGGGTGAGACTGAGGACCTTCCGCCCCTGCTGTCCATTTCTGGCGGCTTCAACGACGGACTGATTCGGGGAGACTCAACGGCGATTTCGGGCGTGTGCGGAGGGGCCATTTCCCACCCGCACCCCTCCAGAGGGCGCTCGCATGGCTATTGTGCGTGTGCAGTCGTCCCATGGGTCGCAGTGCCAGTCGCTGCCGTTGGTGCATCGTTTGCCGGATATTGTCGTAACAGCTCACTTTTTTACGTCGTTGCTCATGCTGCGCTGTTACTGTGCCGCAGCGGAGGGATATCCCGGCTGCGCGCTGTCTGTGGCGAGCGCCGCACTTCCGGGGGTGTGGGCAGACGCCGACCACAACTGCGCCGTATGGTGCAACCAGCTCGTCCTCTCTCTTGCTCTCGCCCTCGCACACGTTGCGCGCAGCACCGCTCTCCACAGCCCCGCGAGCCGCGGC
This sequence comes from Pigoraptor vietnamica, assembly GCA_943704525.1. Lineage (NCBI taxonomy): Eukaryota > Filasterea > Ministeriida > Capsasporidae > Pigoraptor > Pigoraptor vietnamica. Next base: position 3,701 of record CALSCQ010001659.1, on the reverse strand, counting down.
GATGTCGTCCGCGAAGTGGCGCGAACGTTTGCGGGTGGGAATGCTATCTCGCTTGGTTATTTTCCTGAGAATTTGTTCGCTTGTTACTTGCGTGCACTCTGCGTGTTGCATGGGACTGATGTCCGTGTGTGCGCTTGCATGAGAGGAGGGAAGCGGCGCCCTCTACTGACGTGTTAATTTGCGCTTCGATGGACACGCGCGCGTGTCATTCATTATTGTTGTTATCGTCCACGCACAGTCGAAATTCCACAGTGGCGACGCAGCGCGACACCCCTCGTGCACACCCACACCATCGCACCCCTCGCCGATATCGACATCGCCAGCTCGATCCCCTCGCGCGCTCGCGTCTTTCTCCCACTGAGCGAGGCGCTTGTCGCCGGCCACTCTTCAGTCGCTCTGCTAGGCTCTTTTGCGGAACCGCCGGCGCTATCTAAACTCCGCGACGACGGCGATGCGCTCGGTCTGAGTGTTGTGTGCGTACGCGGCGCAGAGACGCCGAGCACAGAGACGCCGAACGCCTCTTTCATTGCGCCTTATTTTGACGAGGATATCGCGAGCGGACATGCGGTTCTCGTCCCGTCGCCCTTGGGACCGGCCGAACACCGAGTCACTGCAATGGACGCGCTGACGTCGTTCGCGGGGCTTGTCGTCGCTGGTCCGGACGCACTCGCGCAACTCGCACCGTTTGAGCGCGAGTGCCGTGCGCAGCGTGGCGTGATGGGCGTCTCGATCTCACTTCCGGAGCGTAAGGCGGGCGAGCACAACTGGGTCGCAGTGCAGGCGGGTGCGCAAGGAACGGTGGAACTGTCGCCAACAGAGTCAGGTGGGCATGGGGAGAAGTGTGCGTGCGTGCGTGTGTGCGTGTGTGTGTGTGTGTGTGTGTGTGTGTGTGTGTGTGTGTGTGTGTGTGTGTGTGTGTGTGTGTGCGGGGTTAAATCTCCGCACATGTACGACGCCGTAGTGAATGGAGGCGTGTTGTAGGCGTAATGGATGCATGACAGTTTGCGCGATTTCTCAGCTGTGGCTCGTCGCTGGCGCAGGTCCCCTTCTTCTTCCGCGCGGCCGTCTCTTTGTTACACGCGTTACGATCCCGGGTGTTACGCGCCGGTGGCAGGTGCTCTTGGCGCACATTCGCCCACTCGACGGGTGTCGCGGTGAGTACCCACTAATTCACACGTCTCTGTAGTGCAGTGACGACCAGTGCCCTCCCTCACACACTCGCTCCTTCACTTACCTTCACTTACCCCCCTCGATTCGCAGCGCAATGGAGGCCTGTGGCTGTACAGCGCTCGCTGTGGTCGGGTGAAGAAAGGCACCACCGAGGGGGCGCGGACGGGTTTTTGTCTTTCAAGCTGCAGTTCTTCGACTCCGCGACGTACAGCGACGATCCGGGTGGGTAGAAGGCTCATGTTTTGTGGTGAGAGAGAGAGAGAGAGAGAGAGAGAGAGAGAGAGAGTGTGTGTGTGTGTGTGTGTGTGTGTGCGTGCGTGCGTGTGTGTGTGCGTGCGTGTGGTTTTCTTACTTTGGACATTGTTTGCAGCTTCCCATGTCATCGCACTCGACGTCATTTCGGATCCGAAGTGTGCATACGAGGTGTGTCATTCCCTCACATTTACACACAGCTACAGCTACTTGCACTGCCACCCTTCCCAACTGTGCTGTGCTAGGCGTATGTGTGCGACGTGTCTTACATCACTCCTTTGTTTCACCTCGCAGGTCGCTCTCGAATGGAGTGCCGGTGCGCAGGCCGTTCATATCGCGCGCTTCTTCGCACCGGGCGCACTCTCTGCCGCCGCCATTGCCTCCCCACTCGTCGCCTTGCGCGGTGCACTCTTGGGTACGTCACATTCGTGGCTGCAACAGCAGTAAGAGCCGACCCCACGAGAGCGCAACGTGCGTTGCGTTTCCCTCTCACAAACCACACGCGCTCGAAGCATATGCTGGGACGTGCTCGCAATAGTCTGTTCAATGAGTTGTGTCTCAATACTGTCCTTCAACCCTCCCTCTCGTGCGCTCCACTTCCAGCCGAATCGCTTGCCGTAGGTGCTGTCGCTTCTCTTGCCCTCGCTTATGCGCTGCCCGTCATGTGCGCGGACAACGGCACACCCTTTTCCCGCACCGACGACGCGGGTCTTGCGTGCCGTGAGGGCATGGGAGGGTGGGAGGGCGTGCTGTTTGGCTGCGTCGCTGGTGCGTGCGTTGCGTGTGTCGTGCGAATGGCCGTTAGGACCCTCCTGGCATTCGCCAATCGTACGGTCCGATTCGTCGCGCGAGTTGTTCCGCGTGCGAAGACTGTGTCTTCACCGTCTTCGCCCGCTCTCGGAGTCTCCCGCGGCCGCGTGTGGATGCGTGCTATGCCCGGGGCACTCTGTGCGGTGTTGGCGCTCGTCGTTGCCGTGGCGCAACTGGACGGCCCCTTTGCAGTGGCGGTCACGTGGGTCGCGGTGACGGCGACTGCGGGCGTAACGTCGGACACCGATGGAACGGTGCGTGCAGCAGAATGCCAACTTTGTTATTCTTCTCCACTGCCGAGCACAGACTCTCAAATTGGAAACCCCTAAATTATGAGCCATTAATTTATCTGTTTATTCTCCCAATATTGTTGTAACCGCGTCCTTACGCCTCCTCTCTCCCTCGTGTCCCCACTGCCCCCCACTCGATAGGAGATGGCGTCATTGACTGTCGTGTGCGTGTCGTTTCTTGCGGCGCTTCCCGCGAGTGCGCACTTTGCCGCCCTCGCAAAGGCACTCTTTGATCGCTCAGTGCCACTGCCACCGCCACGGCCACTTTCACTGCACGTGCTCTCGCCCGAGTGTTCGTTTGTGCTCGTTGGGTGCGTCTGGGCGCTGTTGTGGCCCTCAGTCGCCCATCGATTCGGAAGGTGCGCTGCGTGGGCACTAAGGGCTCCAGCTGTTGTGCAGCGTTGTTTGCACTCTTGTGTTGACAAGCTGTGTGCTCGCGTGTCTGCTTCTTCCAAGTGCGCATGCGGGGGGAGAGTGCTATTGATAGCATGGCTCAACCCCATCGAACCCTCGATACAGATCAAAGCGGCGACAGCGCACGTTCGCGCGCGTGTGTGGCGCTGTCTGCGCCGTCGGTGTTCTTTACGCCTCCGTTCGATTGTATCGCCTGCTGCACGTGGCAACGGCCGTGTGTGCGGCGCTCCTGCTCTGTAGCATCGCATAAAATAGCCCTTGCACGAGATACACAATCTGTCGTACGGGGGACTAGTGATCGCTTGAAACAGCATTGCGAGCCCCGGACACACACACACACACACACACACACACACACACACACACACACACACACACACACACACACGCTAAGAGCCGAATATGGTCGCATAGTTCCCTCACACGAAAAATTGCATTTAGTGGTGCCTATCGAGTGGCACGTGACACCCTCCGAGGCAGCCGTTTCAGTCGACCGCGATTGCGGCATCGAGCGCAGGGAACTGCTCAAAGAACGCCTGCGCACGCAGACAAAGCGTCAGTCGCACACAAAAGCGCCTCCTCGGCAATTTGTTGTCAGTTCGACGCAATGCGTCACGTGCAATAAAACTTTCCGTTACTAGACCTAGCGATGTCGGATAGCTCAAATCACAGCCGTGCGTCCAATAGGCCAGGGACAGACGGCGCAATGAAGGACTGCAGGGGGCAGGGGGTAGGGGGGAGGGGGGAAGAAGGGAGGCGGGGGGG
>CALSCQ010001656.1:0-50402 GCA_943704525.1 Pigoraptor vietnamica | reverse complement strand
CCCCCCGCACACACACACACACGTACACACGTCTGCGTGCAGGTCACGACGAACGAGGCTCTGATGAAGCGGTACAAGCGTGAGATCAGCGAGCTCAAGCGACAGCTCGCTGAGGCCTCGGCCATTGACGTGCAGCAGCTCCAGTCGGAGAAGGAGCGCGTAGAGGCTGACAAGGAGGCCATCGCTCAGCAGCTAAGGGAGCGCGACATGCGCAGCGCCCTTCAGGAGCAGAAAATCGAGCGGCTCACCCGTCTCATCATCACCTCGGGCGGCGCCGCGGTCGGTCCTGCGGTGCCTGCACCCGCGCAGGCTGGGAAGGGGAGGGCGGTTCGCCGCGAGACGTGGTGGGCTGGCGCGCGCCGCTCGCAGATTGTTCCGCTGCCGCAGCAGTCGCTCGCCGTTGGTGCCATTGCGGAGGAGAAGACCGCCGCAGTGCCGCCGGCGAGGAGGACGGCAGAGTCCTCCAGCACGACGGATGCCATCGCCGACAAGAACCAATTGATGATGCGGTGGGTCCTAGGGCCAATATCGTAAATTTTTTGTGCTTTTTATGTTTTTCTGGATGACTCGCGCTTACAATCGCCTGAAAACCGTTTCCCCGCAGTCTCTCCATTCTTAGGCAGAGCATCAGCGGCAACAGGGACCTCTTCGCGCCACCGGTGCGCAAGGAAGCGAAGCCACCGAAGGTCCCCAAGGTGCGACGTCGATGCGCTTATGAGCACACGGCCGTGTCGTCCATGCAGCCACTTGTAGGTTTTCGTGTCTGCCACACTGACAGACTCCTTTTCTTGTTTTTGCAGGCGGTCGATGCGGCAGAACCGCCCTCGGCTCAAACCACGCGCATCCGCGAGCTTGAAGACGACGTGCGCAGCTACCAAGAGCAGGTGCGCACGCTGGAGGCGCTGCTGGAGCAGTCAAATGAGCACCTGCAGCGGCTCGTGGAGGGCGAATCGACCGCCGCCGACGAGCTGGCCGACGAACTCGTGGCCACGCGACGCGAGAAGGACGAGGCGCTCGCGGAGCTCGATCGTGTGCTGACCGAGACGCGCGCGCGCGAGTGCGAGTACGCGGCCGAGATGGCCGCGCTGCGGTCGGCATTGGAGGAGGAGCGCGCGCGGGGTGGCGCCACCGAAGAGTCTCTTGACTTTGCGCGAGCGGAGCTGGAGGCCTCTCGGTCCGTTGCCGGCGAGTGCGAGGTCGCGCAGAGCCTGGAGATGGAGCTGCTTAGGTCGGAGTGTGAGAATGCGAAGACAGCGGCCGAGGCGGAGTCGAAAGCCCTCCGCGCAACCATCGCTGCACTCGAGGAGAGCTTGTCGAAGGCCGTGGCGGATGCGCACGAGGCTCGCGCGAGTGCAGCCGCACTTGCGGAGAACCAGTCCTACCTCGAGAATCAGGTCGCTGAGCTGTCCATTGCGGTCGCGGAGGCAAACGGCCGGGCGGAAGCGGCGCAAGCAAGCGCGGCAGGCGATGATGTCGAGACCCTCCGCGCGGAGCTCGAGGAGGCGCGTGAACAGTGCGCACTGCTGACGCGCCAGTCGGAGGAAGCCGAGGCCGAGTGGCAGGAGCTACGCGAGCTGCTCGTGAGCGAGGCAACGCAGACGGACGCGGAGCTCAGGGAGCGCCAGCTTGAGAACGAGCACCTGCGTGGCGAACTCGAGTCTCTGCGCGAGCACGCAGAGGCGCTCCAGGCTTCGATCGCGGATGCGCAAGCGGTTGCCGCCGCAGCGGAGGAAAAGCTGCAGCGCGCAGAGCACGCCCTTCGCCTGAACGAGAGCGCGGCAATTGCACGCGCGTCCACAGAAGCCAACACGGCGAGGGACGAGCTTGCCGCTTGCAAGAAGCGCATCCTCGAGCTCGAAAACGAGCTGCAGGCCATCGAGGAAATTCGCGAGGCCGAAGCGCTCAAGCTCCAGTGGGACGCCGAAGTGGCGCAGTCCTCCAGAGCGCCGTGCGAGCGCTGCGCTGCCACTGTCGCCGTCGAAGAGGCGGCGGCAGCGTCTCAGCGCCTTGCGGCGGCGGAAGAGAAGCTCCAAGCGGCGCTCGGTGAAAACGCGGAGATGCGGCGCGACCTTGAGGACGCGGTCACGCAGAGTATCGCGCTGCAAGAGGAGCTGTGCACGGCCAAGGCGACCTACGCACAGCTGTCGCGCAAGGCGGAAGAGGCGCGCGCAGAAATCGAGTCCGTCCGCGCTGAGAAGAGAGACGTTGCCGCCCGCCTTGCCGCCCTCGAGGCTTTGTGCAACAGCGAGCGCGCGTTGAACGACGCTGTCCGCAACGACGAGATCGAGGTGCTTGAGCGAGACCTCGGCGAAATGACGGCCGAATGCTCTCGCCTGCGCGACATGCTCACGGTAGCTGCGGCCCGCGAGACGGAGGCGACGTCGACGCTGTCGGAGGAAGCGAGGGCGGCGAAGGCGGCGCTCAGAGAGGCGGAGGAGTCGCTCTCCCTGCGGGAGCAAGAGACAGCCCGCCTCACCGCGCTTGTCGGCGAGACCCAGGCGCAGCTGGACGTCGCAAACGGCACAATAGCGGAGCTTCGCGACAAGCTCACACTTGCGTCCACCCTCTGCACCGAGCTGGAGGCTGAGATGGCGTCCCTTCGCGCCGGCACCGAGGCTGCACGCGAAGACGGCGCTCTCGTCGCGAAGGAGATGGCCGAGCTGAGAGCTGCCAACGACTTCGCGCGACAGGAAATCGAGCGCGTGGAGCGCCAGTGCAGCGCCTTTGCGCAACAAGTGTCGGCCCTCGAAATCGAAAAGGAGGCCGCGGCAAGGCTGGCGGACGACTATGCGGAGAAGGTGACGGAGCTGACTCGTGCCGAGCAACGCGTCGCGACCGCAGAGGAGGACGCTCGCCGTACCGCTGCCGAGGCTGCCGAATTCCGATCTCAATTCCAGAAGGCCGCTGACGAATTGGCGGAGGCGCGCACGGAACTCAAGATGGAGCGGGAGGGTCGCACGGCTGCGGAGAAGGAGCTCGCCGCCGTCAAGGCCGAGCGCGAGAAGCAAGCACACGGGACGAACGAGGTTGGGCGTCTGCGCGAGGAGCTGGCGCAGCTGCGGCGTGAGGCGAAGCAGGCGTCGCAGCAGGCGTCTGCAGTGCAGAAGGAGCGCGATGCCGCCGCGAAGGAGCAGGAGAAATGGGCGGCGAAGCTCGAGAAAGTCGAAGGCAAGCTGAAGGACGCGATGCAGGCCAAGTCGGCCCTTGCCGCGGAGAAGGCGGCGGCCGACAGCGAGCTCCGCGAAGTCCGCCACCACTGCGGCGTGCTTGAGAAGGAATGCGAGCGCCTGCGCAAGAGCGCCGCCTCGCACGAGGAGCGCATGAAGGAGGCCGCGCAAGCTGTCGAGAGCGCCGAGAAGAAACGCGACGAAGACGTGGCGGCCGCCGAGGCGCGCGTCCACGAGCTCGCCGGCCAGCTGTCTCTCGCCACAGAGGAGGTCCGCGCTCTCTCCGAGCAATGCGCCGCCTTCTCTCGCGCGCTTGGCGAGTCTGAGGCTCTCCGCGCGGAGCTTGAGACCGGGCAGGCAGCCCTCCAGACGACCCTTGAAACGCTTGCGGAGGAGGTCGAGCACCTGACACGAGAGCGCGACGGATTTGAAAAGAGTGCAACGGAGGCGAGCGCTCGCGTGGCGGAGCTTGAGGCGGCGACTGCGGCCCGCACAGAAGCAGACGGCCGGCGCGACGGCGAGCTGCAGCAAGTGTACGAGCAGCTAACGGAGATGAGCCTGCGGGCAGAGGAGGCGGAAGCGGCGCTGTCGGCCGTACGCGACGAGGCGCGTGCGTCGAAGGAGTCCGCCGGTCTGCGCCTTCTGTCGCTGGAGGCTGAGAACGCGCGGCTGACCTCGCAAGTGGCCGCCGTCCAGCGCGCCGCCGAGACTGCCGAAGCTGCGGCCCGCGCAGACGCGCAAGGTCGGCGCACTGCCGAGGCCCAGTTGGTGTCCGTCACGGAGCAGTGCGAGCATTTGGCGGCAGTGTGTGAGCGCCTGGAGGGGCAGGTCACGGACGCCAACGACCGCCTTGCCCGCGCGGAACGCTCCGATGCCGACGCGACGGCGATGAAGGTCGCGTACGAGACGGTATGTAGGGACAAGGAGCGCCTTTCCGCCGAGCTCGCGTCGGCAAAGCAGCGGGTGTCCGTCCTGCAGGCAGACCTCGACGTTGTCAACGGAGGCCTCTACGGGGAGATTGAGATGCTGCGTCACCACATTGACGAGCTCGAGGGGCAGGGGCGCGCACACGGGCCCGCGGCCGACGAGGCACGCGCGGAGGCGACCAAGCTCAAGGCGACGATCGAGATGGGCAAGAAGGAGCTCTCGAGGCTTGCGACTGAGGCCGCGGCATCGCGCGAGGCCTGCGAGGGCGCCGTGCGCGAGGCGTCGTCCCTGCGCGCCGCTGTCTCTGCGATGGAGGCGCAGGTTGAGGAGGCCGCCGCGCACATCAACCGGCTTGTCGAAGAGCTCGAGGACAGCCGGTCCGCGACGCGTGCGGCAGAGGCGGAGTTGGAGAAGGCCGTCCAGGTGGCCGAGAGCCTTCAGCGGCGCGCGCAGGAGGTCGAGGAGGCGCTGCGGGTCGAGGCTGCCGAGAACGAGCTGCGCCTGGAGGCCGATCTCGAGCGCGAGCGTGCGCGCGCGGACGCAGCATGCGCTCAGGCAGAACAGCTCCAGAGCGATCTCGAGACGATGGTGGCGAGCTTTGGTCGCAACATGGCGGACACGGCGGTGTCGACGGCAGACTGCGTGCGGGAGGCCATGGCGCAGATGCGCGGCGAGTGCGAGCGCCTTGCCGAGCAGGTGCGTCTCCTCGAGAAGCGCCTGGCCGACGCAAACGCCGAGCTGCTCTCGCGCGGCGTGTCCGCCGACGCCGACGCACTCAACTCGTCGTTTGGTGAGGAGCGGAACCTCATGCTCACCGCACTGAAGGGGGAGATCGACGACAAGGCGCGGCAGATTGCCGCGCTGCAGGACGAAATTCGCACCCTGCGGCTCGTCAAGCACAACGAAACCGCCAAGTACGTGGCCGTCGCCGAGGAGAACCGCCGGTTGACGGAGGAGATCGCGCAGCTGCGGGCACCGGCGCACGATGCTGCGTCGGACACGGCCGCCATGAAGGCACGGCACACTGGCGCACTTCGCCAGGTGCTCACGAGCGGCAAGGAGAACGTGTCGCGACCCGCCGGTCCCGCGGCTGCGCCGGTCGGGAAGATTGCATCTGGCACGGGGCAAATGGGACGCCCTGTTGCCACTGTGCGCACTGGCGGCGCGAATGCCGGGGAGGACGCTGGCGAGTGCAATCAACAGTGACAGCCGCCGCTGATGTCATGAATGCAATACAATGAGACAACTGCCGTATGGCAACACAATATGCTACGGATTGGAAATGCTGTCCATGCAGTCTTCGTGTGCTGGCAGTCGGGCGTCGGAGGCCTGACCAGGGGTACTCTCACCCCTTGGCCTGACTCTACAGTGAACACCGGGGCCGGCAGCAAACAGGCGAATACCCTATTGGTTTGTCCAATTGTAGCGAACTTTTCCATATATGGCAATAATTTTAAATTTGGTTCTTTTTTGGTTATGGAGCGACCGCGTGCCTTCTAAAATAGTGCCAGACGCCCCCTATTGCCTAGCGACGACACACACTCGACGCCTCCTTGCTTCTCCAACGACGTGTGCGTCGTTCGCGTCCACTTAGGGTCCAAGTCCTCACACGCAGCCAAGTGCACTGTTTCTGCTCTTCAGACCGCAGCCTCGCTCTTCACGCGGGGAAATTCGTTGGAGAGACCAGCACCGAACGCGTCTATCCGTGTGCGACAACTCTGTCTGCGGCAATGCGCACGCCTTGAGACGTTGAGAGCTTTGCGCTCGCCAACATGGAGCGCGGGGACGGCGACTCGCATGCGGATGCCGCGTCGCGCCGCAAGTCGTCGATTCCCGAGTTGCCTGACATTGGCGGATGTGGGTGTGGGCCGTGGAATTTGTATTGGTAGTTTGAGAAAATTGAACGCTATTCTCTCTTCGCGCTCAGCATCCTCCGGTCGTCGGCCAAGTTCGGCAAACTCGTCGCGTGACGGTGAGGACCGTGCGGAGGCGCTTCCCCCTCGTTCGCTGCTGACGGGGGGTGGGCGCCTCCCCGTGCGCCAGCTGCGGAAGGCCTCCATCGACGATGCCAGCCTGCTCACGCCGAGCATATGGAAGTCGGTGGGTGTGCGACTGCAGAAGGCTGCGGCGTATGAACTGCACCGCAGCATCTTTGTGCCGTTTGTGTGCATTGTGTGCATGTGTTACGGTTGAATACGGTTGGTGCAAGAGTGAGCGGCGGGCTGTGGGACGTCATGAGACGGCGCCAATGCGTTTGTTGACAAGCGTTTGTCGCTTTTGAACAGTTTGGGAGCGCGTCTGGCGTGGCACGCCTCATGTATCGCACGAGCTATGGGCTTGAGACGGAGTTCCCTCTGATTGAGGATGCGGTCACTATCGGCCGCAAGTCGTGCAACACTATTCGGCTCAACGACATACAGATCAGTAAGGTGCGTTTGTTGCGTCGTGTGTGTGGGGTGCGCAGTGCGGCCGTTTGACGTCATGTTGGCGCAGGAGCACTGCGTGATTGAGCGCCGCGCCGAGGGTTATTGGATCCGCGACCTCGGGTCGAGCAATGGCGTTATTGTGAATCGGAGAAAGGTGAAGGAGAAGCTGCTGGCGGACGGCGACGAGGTGGAGCTCGGCCGCGTGCGCTTGCAGTACATGGCTGCCGGCAGTGAGCCACACCCGCTGAGCTTTGCGGGGCGCTTTCGGGCGGCGGGAAGCGCGGCCGGTGCTCTCGGCAGTGCGCACGAGGGCGACGAGCTCTCGTCGAGGGGTCCGCCGCGTGTGGAGAGCGATCGCGAGCTGCGCAATTGCGTCACGATCGTCCCCGACAAGCACGACTTTGAGGAGAAGGTGCGCTGTTTTTAGTGCGCGGTATTCCTCTGTTGGCAACTGCGGTGTGATTGCATGTGTCCGTTCTGCGTGTTAATGAGTGTGCGGTGCTGCTGTTCTCGTGTTATTATAATTGAGTGTTGCGCGCGGCTGTGCTGAACCGACGTCTGTTGTTGAGTGCGGTATTCACGTGGCTGTGCGCTGAAACCGCGGTGGGCGCAGGTCGTTGTGCACGAGGCCTTCGAAGACAATGCATTGCGAAAGGAGTTTTTGCCGGCGTCGGAGGTCGGCGATGTGGAGACGCTGCGACAGGACTACGAGAAGCTGCGCGTGTGCCACGAGATCTCGCGCATTGGCCCGCAGGACCTTGGCGCGATGCTTGAGAAAATGATCGACCTCCTGTTCAGCATTCTGCCGGCAGACCACGGCGTCGTCATGCTCAAGGACGAGGAGACGGGCACCTTCGACATCATGAAGGCGCGTGCGCGTGTGTGCGTGTGCATGTGCGTGTGCGTGTGCGTGTGTGTCCCGTGGGCTTTTTGCTCCGCTTACGGTGGAATGGCTTGTGTGGGCGTAGGTGAAAGTGCGCGCGGGCACGAAGCAGGTGGACGAGATTAAGCTGTCGGCGACGATCCTCAACCACGTGACGCACTACCGCACGTCGCTGATTGCGAGCGACGCCTTTTACGACCCGCGCTTTAGCGGCTCCAATTCGATTGTGCGCGAGTCGATCCGCGCGGTGCTCGTGGTGCCTCTCATCACCCACGATGACGTCATCGGCGTCCTCCAGCTGGACTCGAGGGAGCGCGTAAACGCATTCTCGGAGAAGGTGTGTGCGCAACCCACGCGTGCTCACTGGCCTTGCCCTCTGGCGGTCGATACACCGCGCGGCTGTGTTCCGTTTTTGCGACGTCTTGTTGATTCCGTTGTGGTCTGCCGTGTGTGTGCAGGATCTCCACCTTGTGAAAGCCGTGGCAAACCAGGCGGCGGTCGCGATCGAGAATTCGATGCTTCTGCGGCGCGTTGAGGCCGAGGCAAAGACGCGCGAACAGCTGGACCGTTTCCTCCCGCCGCAGGTCGTCGAGCGCGTGCTGCGCGGCAAGGGAGAGATCAAAAAGGTTCGCGCTGTCAAGTGCAAGTGTGCGTACTAGAGCGTCAACGGAACTGCGGCGTGAAGCATATCTACAGTGGGTAGTGCTCAGTGGGTGCGTTGTGCTGACGTGATGATGTGATGTGCGGATCAGGGTGGCCGCGAAATTGTCGGGACGGTCGTTTTTGCGGACATTCGCGGCTTCACGCGCATGTCGGAGAAGGCGTCTGGTCCGCAGGAGATTGTCGATATACTCAACGACTACTTTGAGCGGGTGTGTACTTGCAGGGGCCTCTTTGCTCAGGGGCATGTTCGTCCGTCAAGCGATGCTTCTTGCGGTGCGGTGTCTCATTCGGTCGCTTCGCTCACTGCGCCTCTGGTTGCAGCTTGTGACGATTGTGTTCCGGCGCCACGGCATCCTCGACAAGTACATTGGCGACGCACTCATGGCGGTGTTCGGCACGCTCGACAGCGAGACGGACCCCGTCTACAACAGCGTCGCCGCAGCGATTGAGTTTCGCGAGGCCATTAGCGTGATGAATCAGGGTGAGCGGGCTGGTCGGAGCAGTCGTGCGTCCGTACACTGGCGTGACGAGTGTTTTTTCAGTCGCGTTAAACCAACGCACGACTTGCGCGCCGCAGAGCGCCAGCAGATGGGCCTTGATCCCATCGGGATTGGCATAGGGGTCAACACGGGCCGGCTCGTGGCCGGGTTCGTCGGGTGCCACCAGCGCCTCGAGTACACGTGCATTGGAGACACGGTCAACACGTCCAGCCGCATTTGCGACATGGCCGCCGCTGGCCAGGTGCGTGTGCGACGGAGCGCATGAATGCGGTCGGCTGCTGTCTTGCTTCATGAATGCTTGTGCCAACGCTGCTGTTGCCGATTGCCGCAGGTGCTCGTGTCGCGGTCGACGTACGAGATTGTCAAGGACCGCATCGAGGCGCGCTACGTGGCGTCCCGGCAGTTCAAGGGTAAGGCCATCGAGGTCGACATCTTTGAGCCCCTCCGTCTCATCGACGTGAACAACGGCCCCGCGCCCAGCCAGCGGTAGTTTTGGCCGGTCTCGACAGCGCGCCAGGTGGCGTGCCTTGTGCCGTAAGCCCTTTACCGGCGACCGCGCGGATCGCTGTGTTATCTATTGCGTCTGAGTGCATTAACTGCCTCTCCCTCTCTCTTTCCGCTCGATTGCGTTTGCCGATTGCGCCCGCCTGTCTGCAGAATGAAGTCGGGGCGGCGATCAAGCGCCGCCCTGGTCTCACGCCCACCCACTCGTGCAACGAAGTGGTCGTCGCTGACGCTTTAGTTTGCACTTTCGTCATCCACGTCCTTGTCAACATCGGGACTGTCGGCACCCGCGTGACCCTTCGGCTCCCCCTCTCCGGCCTCTGCGTCCGTTTGCTCCCTTGTGCGCTCCTCGGCGTCGTCTGCTGCTTTGACGGCGGGCTTTCGCTTGCCCATGACGCACATGTCGTAGGACGAGAAGGGGTTGTCGTCCGCCTGCCCACACCTGGAATGCGCGTGAATCCGCGTGGGTGGGTGAAATTTTGCACCAATCGTCCAATGTTTGTGCCGCGGAGTGGCCGGTGGATGTGTGTGTGGACGGAAGTTACAGACGCACCTCTCCATGCGCTCGTTGAGCATCATCTCAAAGTGGAACTTGCTTTCCCCAAAGCCCATTTTTGCGTACTCCCACGGCCTCAGGTTCGCGTCGAGCACGAGGTCCAGCGACTCGCGGAAGAGCGCCTCGCTGTGCTGCTGCACCCACACGCTCAGAGAGACCTAAGGGAGAGGGGTTTCAGTCACGCGTCCGCGACACCTTCAGCCGCACGCAAAGACCGCACCTGCATTGTGGGGTTGATGTCGACGGAGAGCAGGACGGGCATTCCGTTGCCCTCGATGCCAATGTCCACCGTCACGAGCTGGAAGCTGCCGTGCCGCCGTCGCAGCCGACTGCGCGCAGACTCGAAGACAAAGCGCTCGATGTGCCGCCGGCGGTCGTCGAGCGCGTCGAACTCGTCGGCGTCTGCCAATGGGGGTTGTGGATTGGTTTGTGTGATGAGCGAGTGTCCGCAAACCCCGTCGGGTATCTGATTATACCAAGACATTGACTCACCAAAGCGGCCGCTGTCCAGACATTGCTGGCGGAACTGCGCCATGTCAAGAGTCAGCATGTTGTCGCCGCCGCGGCCGGACGCCTTGCGCGCCGCCTCGTACTTCGCAATGTCAGGCGCAAGGTCGACCATGCCCGTGAACGTCTGCGGGGCGCTGGCTGCGTCGCCGGCTGCGGCGGCGGAGGGTGCGCCGGGACGGCCGAGCGCAACACGGCGCTTCCCGTCAAAGGCGTGGTCGCACGCGTCGACGATGCCACCCTCGTAGGGATCGACGAACCGTTGTACGTACCCGTCACGCCTGCATTGATAATGCGTCAAAATGCAAGTCAGTCGCACACTAAGCTAATGCCGCCAGGGATCCGTTTACAGCCACTGATGCCCCGATCGAACGCACCTGAACACCATGAACGGCGTCGTCGATGCAATGAGAAGGTACGACCGTATGTAAAACCTGCGGCGGCGCGGCGTTAGCATCGACACAAGTATCAGTTCGCGATCGCCACGTGCCGCCGACTGACCTGCGCTGGCCGAGCAGCATGGGCGACGAGAGGCATTTCTGCACGAACAAGTTCTCCGGGATGCGCGGGAACGCCTGCCGTTTGCGCTGCAGTGTGTCGCACCCGCCGGGGCGGTCAAGCAGCTCCAAGAGTCGCGACGCGCGCGCCACAGCGCCCACGTGCGTGAGCGCATATCCCGGAGGCACGACTTGTCGTGGCGCGTTTTTCGCGGCGGGGCGCTCGGCCGCCTGGTCCTCTTCAGCGTCGGCCTCCTCCTCGTGGGCCGCCGGCGCCTTCCCCTGCGCGGGCGCGACTGCCGCTTCGATTGCCGCGGGCGACACCACGTCGTCCGAGTCCGCCCACAGCCAAAATTCGGGGTTCAGCACGAGGCGCCACGCGGGGGTGGCTGTCGCTCCCTCGCCCGCCGAGAACGCGCGCTGCTCCTGCACGAAACGCTCGCACGCGGCGCCGTTCGCGAGGTCGTATGCCGGGAGCATGAACGGCAGGGTGTTGAGCTCGCAGCCCATCTGGAACGCCGCGGCGGACTTGGCGGCGATGCCAAGCGGCCCGAGTGCGAGGTGATACGCGTTTGCCAGCAGATTCACAAAGTGCGCTCCGTCGGTGTACCTGTCACAGGCGAACAAGACAGGCGAATTGAGTCCAGACGTGACATTGCACGGGCGCATGAGAGTCGCCACAATGAAACAAACTGAAATGCGTGCACGGAGCGCAAGCTATCGCCGCGGCGCCCACAGGTGATGGCGGGCACTCAGTCGCAGACAAGTAAGAGTGTGCGCAAAACTATGGCACCCACTTGGCCGACATGCGCTTCCAGTCCTTGTACGTCGTGAGAAGCACCACGGCCGGCTGGTCGGGGTTCGTCTGGGGCTTCCATCCCCGCGCGCGCAGGTCAGCGACGGCCGACAGCGGCGTCTTGGAGTGCACGGAGTATGTCACGGGACCTCGCCGCGGCATCTTCACCTGCGATCATCCTGTTGTCAGCCAGCCACGCAACACCTCATGCGTGCTGCTGCAGCACGGACAGCAGCAACTGTCGCCGAGACGATACTGGCAAAAATAAGAGGACGCTGGCCTTGTCACCGACAATGTGGCTTGAGAACATCGAGTCAAGACTAGTGTGATTGACTCTGACTCGAGTAACGCATTTCAGAGTTGCTGAATGACCGTCTACTCACCAGCGGCTTCTGGGACCCAAGACACTTTTCAAAGTCCGCCTCTGGGCTCGACGCATCGCCCTGCTCCCCCTCGCGCGAGAGCAGCAGCCCCGCACAGACGACGACGAGGACAAGCAGCGCCAGGGCCGAGTTGCGGCGCAGCCCCAGGCGCGGCAGGGACAGCGCAACCATTCTCGCTCAATTCGCACTTCAAAGGAACCTGTGACCACGCGCCCGCCCGGCTGGCCCGTTGAGAGTACTCTCAACTGAGTCCTGCTGGCCAGTACTCTCAATCCTGCTGGCCCGTACTCCTACTTGGCGAGCTTTGACCGGTCGGCGCGATGGCTAAACTCAACGACAGGCGGCCGGCGACGGCGGGGGCCGTGGCGCCGCGCCGGCAGTACCGCAATGGGGTCTCCAGTCGGCAGAGTGGCGAAGCAGGCGCAGATCCGCCAGTTGGCGGGAGATTCTCAGCTGTGCATTGTCTGCTCGAGAGTCAACTGTCAAGGAGTGGCGCCGACAGACCTTATGCGAATCGGAGGCGGCGCCCGGGGCGGCCGGACAGTGTCAGGCGGTCGGCCGGCCGCTGTAAACTGACTGATCGATGCGAGGCCGAACTCGAAGAGCGCGCGATGCGTGAGATTACCGTGGGCTGACGGCACTTGGCGCAGAATCGTGCGAAGGTGCAGGAAAACGCGCTGAGGGTGAGCCTTCAGTTGAGAGTGTGCCGCGCCCTTCTGACTTAAATGGCAGCCACGTGCCAATCGCTGTCAAACCGCGATGGAGACAGCCGAGAGCTCGGAAGGAGGACGACCGGACATGGGTGACCGTGTTGTTTCAGCCACTGCTCCCGAACGCGCAGGACCACGGAAGCTCTCGCTCTGCACGCAGAAGGGCATGCCATCTGCACGCCGTACGTCGCGTCCTCTCGCCTGCTGCATGCACAGCGCAAGTGCGCCGTCGGACTCGCTGTAATCGGACGCGGACATTTTCGCCCCTGGCAACGTCACGGTCCGCTGCCGTCGTCCTCTCCATGCCGGCCTTGCTGAGTCACACTCTTCTTCTGCTAGCCGCCGTGTAGTGCGCTGCTTCACTCGCATGGTGAGCGCGCATCCTAGTTCGAACAGTGGCTATGGCGACCAAACTCAGCGGCACCCTCGAGAACCTCGATGAGTCCCTCCCACGCACGTACTTTCTCTCGCCCGACGGCGGCAGCCCGCATGGCACCGACCGCCCCGAGCCGCGTGCCAGCGCGGACGATGCAATCACATCGCTGCACCCGCCGCGGATCACAACTCGCTCTGCGAGCGACCGCGATGTCTTTGCTGGCCTGCAGCACTCGTTCCTCACGCGCAAGCCCTCTGGTCCGTCGGAGCTCGTCGCCGAGTGCAGCGGCTTCATAGTGGAGGCGGAAGGGGAGAGCGGCGGGGAGGGCGGCGTGCCTGCGGGTCTGCGCCGGTCGTTCTCGTTTCAGCAGCTGGATGGCTCGTTTCGCGGGCGGCAGAGCCACGGCCTGATGGCCTTTGAGCACTACGACCACAACGCAAACTACTACCGGCGCCACTTCTTCGCCAAGGGTGCGTGCTTCTGACGGCTGCTGCGCGAGAGACTGCATGCACGTCCTTGTGTGGCAGAGGTGCATGCCTGATGTTTGATAACGAGCGACGCGTGCGCTGCGCAGAGCACCAAAATTTCGTTGGGTTTGACCCCTCCGGCAAGCCCGTGGCCGTGTCCCTGCGCAAGGAGACTGACAAGGACGATGCGGGCAAGACTGCGTTTCGCGCGATTATCCGCACGCTGGAGGTGAGTTCAGCCGTGACAACAGAGGGACGTGGGGAGTTGTTTTGCTGTCCGCCGACGGGATTGAGAGGGAGGGCGTGAGGCTCGGAGGAGTGCCCTTCACACGCCTGGCGCCACCCGCGTGCAGGAGGGCGACATCCGGATGGTGCTGCCCGAGAGCAGCGTGCACATTCGCTCCAAGCTGCGCATGAAGGCGACCGCGAAGGACGTCATCGTGGCCATGGCGCCAAGCATCCACGTCTCGAGGCTGCAGCTGGTCGCCGACCCGCGCATGCACGAACTGCTCCTGAAGATCGACGAACAAATGGTGCGCCTCTTGTGTGTGGCGGCGATTGGTCACGTCTGCGGACTGCGTCTGTGTCTGCGTCGGAATGCGACACCTCGTGCCATCCCGTGGTTGTCCAATGCGTGTGTGTGCTCAGCGACTCGCGTGTCCGTCGCAGCTCATTCGCCAGTACAAATTTGGCGTCATGTACTGCGCGGACGGACAATCGACGGAGGAGGACATGTACAACAACAGTGGGTGGCGGGCCGTGGGATGCGCATGCCGTGTTGTTCGTGTCACTCGGGACCCAACACGCGCCATCCCCTCGCAGTGACGCCCAGCAAGCACTTTTCGGACTTTCTCCAGACGATTGGCGAGACGGTGCAGCTGAAGGGCTTCACGGGGTTCCGCGCCGGCCTCGATGTCAAGAGTGGGTCGCGCGGGTGCGTTGTGTTCCCCACGGCGTGCGAACTAACGGAAATTCGGCGCAGCGGATACCACGGGCACGACGAGCGTGTACACTCGAATGTACGACGGGGACGTCGAGGTTATGTTCCACGTCTCCACGATGCTGCCCGCGACGCCCGCGAACAGGCAGCAGGTGCCTTTCGCACGCCACGCAATGCAGCAATGTTCGAATTCTTGCTCGCGCCACTGACGCCTGCCACGTGCCCTTCTGCGCCCACGCAGCTCCAGCGAAAGCGGCACATTGGCAACGACATTGTGACGGTCATCTTCCAGGACCCCGGCGCGCCGCCCTTCTCGCCGCTTGTGATTCGCTCGCACTTTCAGCACATTTTCATTGTCGTCAGGGCGGTCATCACTGCCGCCGGCGTGAGATACAGGTGTGCCGCCGCGCTTTCCTGGTGCTTTGCGAGTGCTGTTTATGTTGGATGCTGACGGAAACCGCGCAGGGTGTCTGTCACTCGCTTTGACGATGTGCCGCCTTTCGGCCCTCCGCTGCCGAACCCTCCGGAATTCGAAGCGGGGCCGAAGTTTCGCGATTTCCTTCTTCACAAATGTGGGTGGCCGCTTCCGTTGTGCGCTTGAATGCGCCATGCGCGGCTCTGTGACACTCTGGCTTTGGTGCGCCCAGTGATCAATGCGGAGAACGCCGCGTACAAGGCCCCAAAGTTCGCGGCGATGGCCCAACGAACCCGCTCGCTTCTCATGGCCGACCTCGTCGCGACGTTCAACATGCAGCCGGCGGAAGCGACGCAGAGTACCTCTTCGGCCAATTCTGGTGGGAGCCAATGTGGGCGCACTGCCATGTGTATCGCGGCTAAGCCCCTCCCCTCCCCTCATCCCCCCGGCAGATCACGCAAAGGCATCGAGGGAGAGCTCGTTTGATTCGCTGCGCCGACAGTCTGGGCGCCTCTTTGCGCGCACGCGCCTGTTGCCGAAAACGTCCACTCGCGCACCGGTCACGTGGTATGCGAAGGTGAGATGCAGCGCCGGCGTTGTGCGTGTGTGTACGGTGCGTCGTCGCAGACTTACGCCGTGTATCGTCCCAGATGCAAGACCCATCATCGCCATCAACGCTGGTGCCAGTGCACGTGACGGTCGGGGCGGAAACGTTTGCGATTACCCACGAGAAGAGCAAGGTGAGCGCGCTGCGCACCTCCCACGACCGCCCACACGCATGAGAGGCTGATAGTGCGACTAACCCCAATGCAGGTTACGTACTGCTCGTGGCAGATTGAGTCGGTCGTTGCGGCAGTGCTCGAACCGCGAAAGTGGGTGCTCCGTGATCTCGTGCTTTCGCTCGCCCAATGTCGCTGACACCTCGAATCTGCAGGCTGCGCGTTTCGTGCGGAACAGACGCGTTTGAGCTGATGACGTCCGATGCGGACGCCATAATCCGCCACATGGACACCTGCGTGAGCCGGGATGCATCGCCGCGCGGATCGCCAACGACCCAGCGGAAGAGGAGCGCGGACGTGGGAGCGCAGTCCACGTCGCGCGGTCGCAACAGCAGTGAGTGCGCCACGTCGCCGCCTGCGGACACGCATGCTCGGACGACATCCGTCCTCAGCGATCTCGACCGCCCGAGAGCACCGTCAGCGCCGAGTGAAGAGCAAGGGCGCCCTTATTCGACGTCTTGGACTGCCATCGAGGAGACGTCCCTCGTAGAAGCGCTCGTGGCGCGCAACGTGGAACTGACTCGCAAGCTAGAAGACGTGTCGCGGGAGAGGGACGACCTGCGCGCGCAGCTCGCCGTTGCCCAGCGCACCATTGCGACCCTGCGCGGTGCAGGCAACACGGACTGGGACGCAGTGGTCGACGCTGACGAGGTGGAGGTGTAGGGTGTAGGGCTTTTGCCAATGAACGACCAAAAGCAAAACGTGTTACATTCACAGGTTACCAGCTGTCGGACACGCTCAGTGTACACATGCTCAAGTCAGCTGAAAACAATCACGCACACGGAGAGTACCCCACAAGAAGCATGGGACGTCCGTCGCAGTCGGAGAAAAGCGTGCGCGAGCGCGTGCGTCCCGTTGTGCGCGGTCTCTGGGACTCGATGTTCGCTGCGCAGGCATGTATTCACGGTGATGTGTGGGTTGGTGCATTCGTCCAATGTCGTCCAATGGTGGCTTTCGCGCAGACTTCGAAAGGAAAGGCACTGCGGGACCTCTTCATCAAGGCTGCCGTTGGCTTGTGCGACGGCCACGAAGGCGAGGATGCGAACCGTCACATTTATGAGGACGAGGCACGCTCGCACTTTGACAGCGTGGTGGGGACATCTGCGAGGGGCGATGCGCAGTCTGCCCAGCATGCGACAGCGCCGCTCTCGCGGGGTGCTCGTCTGGCGGCTGCTGCGGCCGTACTGCAAACGGCGTCGGTGGACAGGGGCCGCGCGGCTGCAGGCGAGGGCGTGCAAAGGCCATCAAAGCGCGCGCCGTCTCCCGGCATCGGCGGCGCACGCAAGCGATCGAAGACGGAGGACGACGTAAAGCGCGGAGAATCGCCTGAATCTGGAGACGCGGTCGCAACACGTCGGAAGGGCGGCGCTGCCAATGTCAAAGCCAAGGCCGCAGAGTTAATCCCAGCCATCACGCCGCCCCTTCCACAGCGCAAGAGCGCGTTGGCGGCCAGGGAGGCTTCCGCGCGACAACTGGCGCCGGCCAGTAGGTCCGACGCGGCGGGGGGTGCGGATCATTCCCCCGTCGCTGTGAAAGCCGCCGCTCCCGCGAAGGGGATTCACGACAGCTTTGTGAAAAGTACGGCTGTGCGAGAGACAGAGAAGAGTGCCCGCGCTGATGGCAGCGGGTCGGGTGCCGGGGTACGAGCGGACGCAGTGGGCGCAGGCGGAAAGGGTGGCCCGCGCGGGGGCCAAGATGGAAAGCGGCGAGGCGCAACTGTGGCGAAAGGGGGAGGGACCGCTGCGACGGATGCCCACGACACCGCTGCGAACCGGTCGACTCTCAACGCAGCACAGGTGCCGCAAGGCATTGGAGGTGAGCCGTGCCGCCGTGCTGTGGGCCGCTGCCTTCGCTCACGCGTCGACTGCAGCACCCGCGGAGTACGAGGCGGGCGTCAGCTGCTACCGCGCGCACGCGTTCTGCGATGGCGAGCTCGAGCGGACCGATCGGGTGCCTGTGTACGCCTGCGCATTCGAACCAGTCGGCGGTGACGACGCCCACGGTCTGTAGCGGCTGTTACGCCGCCGTCCTGAGATGCTGCAATGCGGCTTATTTGGCGTGCTTGTGCGAGTGCAGGCACGACGCAGTTCTTTGCAACCGCGGGTGGGAGCGTCGTGAACGTGTGCGATGCGCAGCTGTGCACCTCCAATGTGGCGGTGAGCCCCGTGCTGGTGCGCCTGAAGGCAGAGCGCGAGTTTTTCTACACGCTCGCCTGGACTGTGCTGCAAGGACCGCTTGGCAAGCGCCTCCCCGTCATTGCGGCGGCCGGTGAGTGCAAGCTGCGTGTGCGCTGCGAGGGGAGGAAGGAGGGCGGCATTTTGGGGCGAGAAGTCTGTCGTGCTGCTGTGAAAGCGACATTGACTCCGGGCCCAATTTTCTTGCGCTCACAGGCGAGCTCGGCGTCGTCCATCTCGTCAGCCCCACGCTCGATGTCAAGTACGATACGCTGCAGTGGCATCGCCAGCCAATCTTCCATGTCGCGTTTGTGCGCACCAGTCCCCGCCTGTTACTTTGTGAGTGGTTTGGTGCCTGCTTTTCGACGCCTTGAAACATGTTCTGTACGATGGATTTTCCGAAAGTGCTGATTTTTGTGTTTCGCAGCGGGGTCGAAGGACGGTAACGTTGTGCTCTGGGCGATTGCGGCGCCCTCCGCGTCTGAAATGGGCCGCAAGATCCCGTCTGTGTAAGTTACCGATGGGGCGGCACGGATGCTCTTGCCCGCAGCTTCGTTGCTGATCTCCCTCCGTGTTTTGAACAGCGCCCTGGCCGTATTTGAGTGCAACGCGCCCGTCAACGCGCTCGCTGTGGCCCCGGACGGGTCCTATTTCCTCGCGGGATGCGACGATTCCACCATTCAGAGGTGCGACATGCCGTCGCGCGTGTCTTGTGGCGCCGACTGACGAGCGACTGGCGCAGGTGGTCCATCGACTCCAAGTACGCCGCGCGTGCGAAGGAAACGGAGGCCGCGGAGGCGAGTGCGGTGGACGCCGCATCGACCGCCGTCGCTAGTGCTGGCAGTGATGCGGAGCGTGAGTGTCGCGTGGCGCAACATGCAGTTTGTTGAAGTTGGCCTCACGCGTCCTTGTGTTGCAGCGACGGCGTCCGGCAAACGACGCGGGCGGCCGCCAAAGAAGGCTGCTGCCATGGATGTGCACGAGGACCCCACTGCGCTCTACGACCGCCTGCACGACGCCAACGTCGATTTCGTCACTTTCCTCGATGCGCGGACCATAGGTGGGTGGAGCTTGTATTTGCGCTAAATTTTAAGCAGGAAACACGCTAATGGAGGTGCCCTTGTAGCGTCAAAGGCGGCATGCGAGGGGCGCGTGGTCATATGGACGGAGGATGCCGATCGCGCCGGTGGCAGAGTGCCCCGCGTGCTGCACCAGTGCGACTACACACGCACGGACGAGCTGTTCATGAAGGGCGCGCCGTCTGCCGGTGCGTCGCTCGTGACTATACGCAATGCTGTGCATGTCGCTTCGCCCTTCACATGCTGCGTAGTTTGATGCACAGCCGCCCACGGCCTGAGCTGATTCGCGTGGCCGCAGACGGTCGCTTCCTCGTGGTTGGGAACGACCGGGGCGACATTCTCACGTATGCAGTGGGCGACGCCCTCAGCGCGCGCGGTGCGCCCAAAGTCACCAAGGTAAATCGCGCTCTGTCCTCCTTTCGTGCAATTCAGCGCCATTTGCGCCATCGCTCAGGCGTTGTTTCGCCTGCCATCGCTGCAGGCCGAATTGCGAGCTCCAGACTCGGACGACTTCCGCACGCCCATTCGCGACGTGTGCGTGTCGTCAAACGGGCAGTTTATTGTTGCCGTCACGGACAGCAACCTCATCATCGTCCGCCACCGTGCCGAGTGACGCGTGCCGCGCACTGCGGGCCAACCGCAGCGCACGCCCGCATTCTCGGCCACTGCACCGGTCAGTGGGTGTCTGGCGCGACGGTTGGCGGGGTCGTGGATGTTTCGGCGAGCGCGCGGAGTTGAAGAGACACGAGTGCAAGGCTCCGCTGCGCGAGCGACGCGCCCTTTTCGGTCCCTGCGCTCACATGGAGGGCAGTTCACGTGCCCGCGGGTGCAACGCAGAAGCGCCGAGGAAAACTTACCGTACGCGTTCAGTTCGTTGTGTACATTCGCCACGTCCGCAAGTCGCGCAATCTGCCGCTGCAGTGCACTGCGGATGGACTGCGCGATACGGTTGGCTCGGAGTCGGCGTGGCAACATAAAAGGCACATACTTACTTCAATCTTTTCTGCGTACGTCGCCGCCAGTGCGTCAAAGGCCTACGTTGGGCGCCGTCAGACACGACCGCGACAACAACATCTCAACCCCCCATACACATAGCCACGAAAGAGTCTCACCTCTTTGTCAGGCTGCTCCGCGGAGAGGATGCCAACGGCCCTCCCGGCACAGCGCAACAGTTCGGTCACGTCCTGCAGCACGATGGCCGGCACTCAGAACAACGGGCCGGAAGAACGGGAGGACACCACTCACCGCCTCCGCAGCCTCCAGCTCTCGCAGAGTGCTCGTTGCTGCGCCGTCCGTGGGCACGGGACCGTCCTCCCCGCCCTCCATGTCAGCAGCCGTGCGTGTGCGATGTTGCGGCACCTCTCTTGCTTTTAGAGTTCGGTCGCTGTAACGTAGTAACATTTTCCCAAATCCTAGATTTGGGTTGGGATGCCGCAGGTCTTACTTGCGACTTTCAATCCACAACAACACACGAAAGCGTACGCGCAGAGCCGAGCAAGTAAACGGCGTTGCACACACACTCACACTCTCCGCACGGCTCTGTGGTCGTCTCGTGGGAGGTGTCCGTTGTGTTTTTTGGGCCTCGAGCTCCCTCTCTTTTTCGAGGACGATTATTTCACTGGATGCGTTTGGCGTGAGAGGATTTTTGAGCTGAGTAGCTGCTCGGCAGCGGCACCGGCCGCGCCGCAGCGAAGACCCGCAGCATAGTGCGCGCGCCGCCAATTGCGGCTGGTTGGAGATGGATACGATCGGGCGGCGGAGCGGGTACCTGCAAAAGCAGGGCGGGAACATCAAGTCGTGGAAGCGTCGGTGGTTCATACTGCACCTCGACGTGGACAGCGGTGACGACGACCTGACGCGCAGTTTCTCGCCGGGGCAACTGCTGGAAATGCGCCGGTTTGCGCTGCGGTCGGCGGTGCTGCGGTACTACAAGGGTGCGGATGGGTCGTTGCACGAGCCGCTTGGGTCGATCAACATGGCCGAGTGCGTCGTCATTGAGGACGCCGAGGTTGCGCTCAAGCGGCCAAACAGCTTCCGCCTCGTGACACCGACACGCACATATTATCTTGTTGCGGACACGCGAAGGTGAGAAGCGCTTTCACTTACCACGCAGACGCTTGCAGATGCACACTCACCGTACCCGCGATACCCATGAAGAGTGTCTGGCAGGGTACTCTCGGTCATATCGTGCGTAAATATTCACGGTCCTTGTGCACGCAGAGAGGCCGACGAGTGGAGCGCTTCCCTCACACGCACTGTGCAGCTGCTGCGCGCTGGTCGCACCGGCGCTGCTTCGAACGTCGACGCCAGCCACTCGTTTTCGGGCACGCTGTCCACGCCCGTTGAGCTCGCAGCCTCGTCACGCATGTCGATTCCCGCGGGGCCCACCTCCGAGCGCGATGCGTCTGATGCCGAGGACTCCGCAGACGATGTGAGCGAGAGCGTGCGCGGTTCGGTCTCTGCCCAGTCGCCACCAAACGACGGCGCGCACATGGACGGGGGTGAGACGCCGTTGCACGCGCAGCACGCGTCCATTCCGGCGAGTGCGCGCAGCAGCACCGCCCTTCCGCGCGACATTCTGTCGTCCATGGGGTCGGTGGGATCGCCGCTGTTTGCGGCACAGGCGGGCATTCGCATGAGCCTCCAGCGCGGCATGGAGCCGCTCTCCCTCTCACCCGCCCTCAGCGGCACGTCATCGCCTGGCAGGCCCGCGTCGCTTTCTTTACCGGCGCCGCCCGCGGTGTTGGGCGCGACGGGCACGGACGACGTGCGCGGCTTTTTGCTGAAGAAGAAGGAGGGGAAAAATTGGAAGCGGCGGTGGTGCGTGCTGTCCGGCCGCAGCCTCTCGTACTTCAAGGCGGAGGTCAGCGAGGTCGCGCAGGGGGCGATTGAGATCGAGGCTGGCACCACGGTGGCCGACGCAGACGCGGACACACGCAAGCCCAACAGCTTCAAGATCAGCACGGGTGGAACGACATATTACTTTGTCGCGGAAACCATCCACGACAAGGACCTGTGGATGAACGGCCTGCAAATCGTGGCGCGCCTGGCTGCGTCGGTGGCGGAGCTAGTGGCGCTGTCCGTGCCGGCGGGCCTTGCGCAGGCGGACGCCGCCATTGGGACATTGTCCGTCGAGCAGTGCGTCGTGCGCGGCCAGGGCGTTGAGTCGGGCGTCGTGGGCGTCGAATCGTCGTTTATTATCGAGGCGCGGGACGGGGCGGGCAATCTGCGGTGCGGGCGCAGCGACCCCTTTGTCGTCAAGATCAACGGGCCCTTTGATGCGCCGCGGCCGGAGGCGCGCATCAAGAACGGCTGCGACGGGACGTACCGCGTCACTTACACGTGCGAGGCCGAGGGCGATTATGTGGTTGCGATCACAGTGGACGGCAACCACGTCGCAGACAGTCCGTACTACGCGCCCCACGACGATGCCGGCGCTGCGGGGGACAGGCGGTCGGGCTCGACGTCCAGCAGCGGGTCTGTCATGTCCGCGACCGCTGGGTACGGCACGGCGCCGCGGAGGCCGCCACTGGAGCGGCAGTCGGTTAACGCGCGGCAACTGCACGCGCAGCACCAGCGTGACAACAGCGCTAGCATTCAGCGGGCCTTCCTGGACTATCTGGCGGCGCCCTGACGATCGCTGTGACCTCTTGTGATGCCTGTAAATGTATTTCTTAGCCGAATTTGCGGTAGTCTTGCGGCACGGCCTCGAGGAGGCCCTTGGACGTGAGCCACGCCGCGTTGAAAAGGCGCGCGTAGTACCGCTGCGATTGCAACTGCGCATGAGCACGTGCCAGTCCACTCTGCATCACACACACAACAACACTTGCCTGGCCAGAGTCGCACAGTATCGTCACGATGGTGTGCCCCGGGCCGAGCTGTCGCGCCAAGTGGACGGCGGCCGCCACATTGAGGCCCGACGACGCACCGACGAAGAGGCCCTCTTCGTGTAGAAGTCGGTAGGTCTGCAGGGCGAGAATGAGACGGCGTGAGCATGGACAAACGCATCGCGAGGACGCTTCTCTGAAGCACAAACCATTTCCACTGACAGCTTGTCGTCAATGGTGAACGCCGTGTCGACACTCGCACCCTTGAGGTTGTCGGTCACGCGGCCCTGCCCGATGCCTGCAGTCGAGGGGATCAGCGACGGCCACCGGAGCCAAGACAGCGTAAACAGCGCCACTCACCCTCCGTGATCGAGCCCGTGCCGGTGCGCTCAAGGATGCCGCGGGTGAACCAGTGGGCGAGCACGCTGCCGGTCGGGTCGGCAAGGGCGACGCGAATGCCGGGGTTGCGCGACTTCAGATATGCCGCGGTGCCTGCGAGCGTGGCAGGACTGAGTCCCAGTTGCTGCAACAGGCAACCACGCCGCACCAACCGCACCTGCGAGGGTCCCTCCCGTCCCCGTCGAGCACGTGAAAGCGTCGACGCGGCCGCCTATCACAGTGAGATTCGTCAGCATTTGGCGACATCAACAGTAGGGAAAGCCTGGACAGCCTACGCACCGGTCTGTTCCCAAATCTCCGGCCCCGTGGTCATGAAGTGGGCCGTGCGATTGGCGATGTTGTCAAACTGAGGGGCAGAGATGAGAGATTAACGATTATCCCCACGTTCAGCGCGCCCACATGAAATACAGCACAGACGACGGCACATGCCTGATTCGTCCACACGGCATTGGGAGTGCCCTCTGCAAATCGGCGAGCCTGGTGGTTGTAGTTGTTCTGGTCCGTGAACGCCACCGCCGGCACCGCGCGCACCTCGGCGCCGAGAACGCGAAGAATGTCCTGGGCAATGGAAGTGAGCGAGGCATGGGGTGCTGTAGTGCACGCCACAACAGCCCTCACCATCTTCTCCTTCGATTGCGTATCGGGCATGTATATGACGCACTTGTAGCCCCGGGCGTTGCAGATGTGCGCAAGGCCGATTCCCGTGTTGCCCGCAGTGCCCTCGACGACCGTGCCGCCTGGCTTCAGGAGGCCGCGCTCTTCGGCGTCCTGCATGCAGCCCACTTAGTCTTTGCTCACGTGTCCCAGAGGAACCGACATCAACATGCCTTGATGAGAAAGAGGGCCGCACGGTCCTTCACCGAGCCACCGCAGTTGAGGAACTCTGCCTTGGCAAGGATGTCGCACCCCGTTTCCTCGCTTACCCTGCACGCAGGCATTGTGCGTGTGAACGGCGATTAGAAAAGCAGGCCACAGACGCACATACCGCTTGAGGCGGATAAGGGGCGTCTTGCCAACGGTCGCGTCCATGCCGTTCCTGCAGCACACAACTCGACAACGTCAGCAATGGTGCGCAGTCTGTAAGATACTCCGTTCGACCCACCGCACGCTGTCCTTCCACGCTGCCGCCGCCCCCGTGGACAGCAGCCTGCGGGCGTGGGCCACCACTGCGCGTGGGGTGGTGAGCCAAGAGCGCGGCCAGCCAGTCCGAGAACGAAAGCACAACGGCGCACCTGAAGCCATCTTGACGCCGACCTGCTGACACTGCGGGGATGGTGTCTTGCAAGTTCACAGTGTTGGCCACTGAAAACATGATGTAACCGGGGCACGTAACAGTCGATCAATCACGTGATCCGTTGTCAAGGACCCGTTCAAAAATCGGCGCTGCCTTGCACAGCGCACCAGCGGCCGCCGCTCCCTCGCCATGCCCCGCGAGAAGCGCCCAGCGCACTCCCCGCAGCCCCCGCAGCCCCCGCAGGAGCCGCCGGCGGGGCCGTCGCGTGCACGGTCCGACAATGGCCTGCAGCCGCCGGCGCCCGCCGCGCGCCAGCCCTCGCGCGCCGGGGGCCTTGGGCTTCCGTCCGCTGGGCCGGTGCTCGGGTCCACTGCGTCCATTGCTAGCACCGCAAGCACGGCGGCGTCGCAGGCGGGCAGCCGACTTGCCATTCCGCACAGTTACACGGTGCTCGCGACGCCGAACGCGTACCGCGACCTTGGCCAGTCGGACATGCGACGCATCCTGCGAATGGTGACATTCAACGACGACTATGCGGCCATGACGAAGGAGCAGCGGAGGGTGAGGGGTTCGCGTCGCAAAGACACCGCGCATTGTATCGGTGTGTCGATGCCGCTGTGCTGACGCCGCCGTTTCCAGGAAATAATGCGCGAAGAAGACACGCCGGAAAATGCCGAGAAGAGACGCACTGTGGCGGCCATCGAAATTCAGCGCTATTGGCGGGGTTTTTGGACAAGAGCAATGGTACGTTGCACTTTGTTTGGCAGCGAGACGTGCCCCGACCGCGTGACGGATAGGTAATTGTCCTTGTGTCCCACCGCAGCTTCACGATCTCGACGACGGGCGCAGCAGTATCTTTCCTCTTCACACGCGCAGCCGCTTTGCCGACAGCGAGCTCGGCCTCCGCGACGTTAAAACCCCTCCTCTGGTATGTGATCTTGTAGCGTTACGCGAGTGTGCACCTTTCCAATGCCTAACGTGCGACATGCAGATTTGCCGTGAGTACCTCGAGGCAAAGTACGAGGAATATCTGCGCCACAGCAAGGAGGCGCGCAAAATTGTCTTCGCGGGACCGCCGCATACGTTTGAGGGCTTTTGTGTGTCTCTCATACAAGCTTGGTGGCGCATGTTGAAGCAGCGACGAGCGTATAAGAAGGTGGGTGGACTGGGGGTGGGCAGGTGTGTCTGACCAACCGCGCTCATCCGAGGCTCTCCAGATTCTTGCGGCTCGCAAGCGCGCGGCCCTAGTCATTGAGCGCGCGTGGATTCGGCGGTGCCGGCGCTTCCGTGCGCCGAGCAGGGAGAAGGCGATCCGCATCATACAACGCGCGTGGCGGCGCAGCGTGGTGGGTCTGCGTCGGTGGCGCGGCATTTCAACCGTATTCGCACACTCACACGCACACTGCGTCCAGCTGCGCGGCATATTCCGCTGCTACAGGGATCTTGTGACATTCCGGGAACGCGGCGATCCCGCGCTCCTTCTGCGATGCATCAATCCGCGCGAGGCGCAGCTCCTCGACGCAGCCAGTGGCGCCCACGTGCGGTTTCGGCTGGGCGGGGTGTGTATAGAGACGCTTGCGATGGCCTCGTACGCTTGTGGGGGAGACCTCTGATGACCGCAGGCGTTGCGCGCGACCGTCGCTGACCCGTGTTTCAATCCAGCCCACTTTCCCCCCCACCATCTACTACAAGATTTTCACGCACCACACAGTGGTCGATTTGTGTGCGAGCAGTCCCCGCGATTATTGCGCCACCGGGAACAAGCTTGAACTTCCGCGGACGCGCCACAATCGAGCGAAAGGTGTGTTATGGGCGTACATGTGTGCGTGCCATGTTTGGGTGTCCGTAGGTGCGTCTTTGTGTGTGTGCATTCATGCGTATGTGCGAGGGTGTGGAGCCCTTGAGTCAACCGTAGGTGTGGGAATGCTTGTGAGTGCCTGACCCGTGCGTCCACCGTGATTGTTGCAGTCAAAGGGCTCGACTCCACCGCGGGCTGGTACAGGCGGATCGAGAACAATGGCTGGCGTCCCGTGTCGTACGGGGTGAGCGTGCGCAAGCTTTACGGCGAAGTCGCGTGTGCCGCTACGTCTGCTTGGCGGGAGCGTCGATGGGATCCCATGACTCACTCTTTCTCCGCAGGTGATGGCCGAGCAGAGCGAGCTTCTCGACGCCCTACGGCAGAAGGACGCCGCCCAAAACTTCCATCCTGTGCGCCTCGTGCGGCGCCAGGACATCGAGCGAAAGAAGAAGCGCCGCCGCGTCGAGTGGATGCAGAAACTGTGAGCTTTGCTGGCCGTTTTCTGCGCGTGCTCGTGTCGTGATACTAACCGGTTTCATGCCTCAGGTACACCGGACGTGACCCCAATGCGAAGGAATCCGCGTCGCCGCAGCGGCCGGGGATACCCGTTGACGACCTCGACGACGCCGAGGCCGAGCAACTAGTGCAGTGGACGCACAGCCTCAGTTTCGACGACTATGTTGAGAACTGGGCAGCAGTGGGAGTGACGGCACCCGACAATGCCCCGCGGGGTGAGTTTATCAAACTTCTTTGGCAGTCCTTTTTCGTATTCGCGCGTTTATTCACCATGCTCTGCACCCGCAGCGCACGTGATGCAGCCGACTGTGGGCGACCCGTACAAGATGCGACTGGACGGCGGACAACTGCAGTCGCTCGGGTTTCTCCCGCCGGTGTCTCCGTCTGGCAGGCCGCAAAAATCGCCGCCGGTCGTTGTGGACGAGGTCTATCTCTCTCGACCACGCCCTCGCGAGCGCCTTCCGCAGATTCCCACGTGATTGCGTTTTGCGTGGCTTGCTGTACCCTCTGCTGCCAATGTTCTGCGCTTCCCGCTCCTCAGCCTCCCGAGAGGAGCACAGCGCGACGTGCTCCTCTCATCACAGCTCAGCGCCACACGATGGCTGTCTGCCATGGCGGGCAATATAAACAGAATCGGCGATGTTTCCTGACTGTGATATATTGCGGACGCATTTACGCACGCTGGCCGCTTACTTGAAGAGAGATGTTCGCACAGCCTCAACTGCATTGACGCGCATGCCGCCCGCCGCACTGCCGCGGCAATCGCAGCCAGGCTCGTCGCACTCTTCGGCGCGCGCCGCGTGCGGGAAGCAGCAGTTCAGATTGCGGAACAGGGCGTACTGCAGCGAGGCCAGGAGCCCCGACCCGCGCTTCTTCTTCTTCTTGTCCTTGCGGGGCGGCTCCGCGTGGCGGAAGGGATCCGACGCCCCCAGAACGCCCTTGCCTGCGCGTGTGCGGCGATCAGGTGCTGCAAGCCACCAGGGTACGCGGCGTCATTTTGCACTCCCTTACCTTTGTCCTGCGCAGATGGAGGGTGACCGGCAACCCGCCCCTGCTGCAAGGCCCCGTCAGTCCCAGCTCGCAGCAGCCGCACAGCCCACGCAGACCACTCACCGCAGCCAGCTCGTCACGCAGAGCGCGACATTCGCCATCCTTTTGCGCCAGCGCGCCCTCCGTGGCTTCAATCTTAGTCGCCATGCTCTGTATCGCCATCTGGAGCGTGGCCACCACGTCAATCTCCTCGGCCACGCGGTAGGGCTCGCCCTGGTCCGCAGCGGCGCCCGTGTGGCCCCGAAGCTGTGCGCTGCGCATGTCGGCAACTCGCGCGGCAAGGGCGGCGGCGGCGCGGAACAAGGGCACGTCCGCCTCGGTTTCCGCCGCAAGCGAGTGGGACCACGGGGCATCGCCATGCGGCTGAACCTCCGTTCTTCGCAGCTGCTCGCGCAACGCCGCCACTTGTTCCCGGAGAGCCCGAGCTTTGGCCCGCTCGTCCGCGAGCACCTCTTCTAAAGCTTGCGCACGCCGCGAACCGGGCGAGCTGCAGCCCTGCATCGCACCCGACGGCGCGAGCAAAACGCCGTCTGTGCTTGCAGAGCGCGGCTGGGACGTCCTCCGGCGACGACGGAGGCCGCTCTCATCGTCGACAAATGGATTTTCTTCAACATCGGACGCCGGCGTGAGACGCCCACTTGCCGCCGACGTCGGAGGATGGACAAGCTCAAGCGACTGCGAGCTTGCGCTGCTGGGTCGTGGCGACGCCGGCGCTTGCTGAAAACCAGCCGCACGCAGAGTGAGAGACTTGCGGATGTGCGGCCCCCACAGAACAAACACCTTCCCTACCTCGTCCGTTTTGTCACTCACAACAATCCATTCGCACTCTGAAGGGCACTCTGGCGACGCCATGATGGAGCCGACAAGCAACGCAGAACACCGTGCACGTTCAAATGGATGCGGCCATTTAATACGCACCAAGCCACGCTGCAATTGTGTGCCGTGTGCATGCGTGCGTGCATGAACTGCGTGCCGGCAGCTCAGCCACTGTGGAGCGTCTTATCTTGGGACGGCGTGGCTCGCGTGCCCCGCATGCCATTCGCGACCGGACAGGACGCCACCGGATAGCCAGCGTTGCGCCAACATCCACGCACCCCACGAAAACAACAGAGCGTTCATGAATGTGAAACAATAGAGTTCACATGTGGCCTCGGCGGGAGGCCGTGTCGCTGCGCACCCATGCATTGTTTCAAGACGGCGCGCGCCGCACTGCAGCCATCCAAACAGACAAGATAAGCCACCGCACTCGGCGGAACGCACAGCTACAAGAGCAGTACGTCGTTTCTTCGCACGCACACATAACTCGGGTGTCCCGAGTTCCGCCCCATGTGCAGACGGGGCGTGTGCGCGGCCTTTGTAAGAGCGTGCAACCTCCTTTTTCCGGTTGTTGGTTGAAACATCCAACCAATCTCCCACGCGCAGTCATCAAAATATGTGCCGAGATCTCGTGAAAATTCATATGTACCAAACACAGAAACGCGCTGCAGCGAAAAAGACGCAACGCCGCGCCGCCGCATGTCGCGCTAACCAAACTGGAACGAGTTTTGCTGGCCGCCCATGCCGAAGACATACTGGCCGCCTTGCACCTGCGGCGCCACCGTCTCGTCCTCGGTCGCCCTCCAGTACGTGTCGATCAGCGTGTACGCCTTGCCATAAATGACAGGGTTCTCGTGGTGTTGGAGCATCTCGATGAGGTTCAGCCCGTGAAGGTCCTCGAGCATGTTGGCGTGCAGATTTTCGCCCGAGTCCGACTGGCCGGCTTTCAGAATGCCGTCGAACGCTTCAAGAATCACGACGACAATCTTCGGATCCACAGAACTCGAATCGTTCAGCATCTGCACCAGCGGGCGAATGGCGCCCACGCTGACCAGGTACCTGGGCAAAACGAGCACGAGACCAAAACAAGTCAGAAATATAGAGAAAGAATTAGAAAATAGGGACTCATAAACCCACTTGATCTGGTCGGGGGTGCCGCCAGTGCACACGTTGCAGATGCACCAGCAGGCCTCCTTGCGCGTCTTGAACTCGGCCGTCGCGAGGAGCTCCAGAAGGCGCGGGAACGCGTTGGCCTGGATGACCTGCTGAATCTGGTGCGCGTTGCCGGCGGTAATGTTCGAGAGCGTCCAGCACGCTTCCTTCCGGATGCTGTCGCGCTGGTGGCTGAGCAGCACGACGAGCCGATCGAGCGCCTGGCAGTTGATGACCGTCTGCGTCTGCATATCGTCACCAGTTACAATGTTGCCGATGGTGCGCAGCGCCGGGACGACAATCGACTGGTCGGCGCTGAGAAGCAGCTCGACGAGGCGGATCACGCACTGCGTGCGCACGACTTCCTCAATCTGCTCGTTAGGCCCGTCCGTGAGGTACGAGAGACCCCAGCACGCGTCTGCGATAACCGCGGCGTCGTAGTGGCGCAGCAGGCCCACAAGTGTGGGGATCATGGGACGCACAAGGTGGAAGTCGGGCGGCGGCTTCTTGCCCCGGCACAGGTTCGACAGCGTCCACGTCGCGTTGTGGATGTGCGTCTTGCCGGCCTCCTGTGTGTCGAGCGCCTTCTGCACAATGTTCAGGAGCGGGCCGACGCAGTTCGCCGCGAGGACGAGATTGCGGCACTCCTCTCCGTCGCCCGCAATGTTGCCCAGCGCCCACACGCACTGGTCGCGGACTTCGTCGTGCGGCGAATTGAGCAGGCGCACGAGGGCGGGGATGGCGTGCGCTTCAATGACAGCGGCCGTATGGATGTCGGTCCCAGACGCAATGTTCGTGAGAGACCAAGCCGCCTCGAACTGCACATAACGGCCAATGAGAGGATGCTTCCACAGAAAGGCAAGCAACAAAGGCGCACCTGGAGGTTCGGCAGGTGGTCGCAGGCCAGAAAGCTGACGAAGTACGGCACGAGACCGGCATCAACCACGTCGTCAATCGGCGGGTTCTTCTCTTTCGAGAGCACCTTGCGGACCATTTGCGTCGCCTGAATTTGAGCCTCGGGCTCGCCCGTCTTGATGGCCTGAACCAACTTCTGAAGCTGCGCGGGAGGGCGTGAGGACATGAGCAATGGCCATGCAGCACCGTGCGGCACGGACGCGCACCTGCTCGTACGAGTAGCTCGGCATCGGGTGGCTGTCCGAAAAGTCGTCCAGGTTCACGTTGCGCTTCTTGAGGAGCTGGTCCTCGCGCTGCAGTAACAAGGCTCAGATTTCAGCCGTTCGTCCATAAAACGCACGGCAACTACCAACCTTCTGCTTGCGAAGGCCCGCATTCTGGTCGTGGCGACGTCGCCGCAGCTCCTGTGACAAGAACGCAACGGTGAGACATTACACCAAATACAAAAAACGACAAACACGAGCGATTAACGCACTTGCTCGGACACCGTGCTCTTAAACGCACGCAGCCTCTCGGCGGAAGCCGCCTCCTGCGACCCGGGCATGCTCGACATGGCGCAGCGGCAGTTGAGAAAGTTTCGTGCAACTGCGGCGCCGGTTGCGTTCTTCTTGAAACCTCGCGTGTGCACGAACGGGTGACGGGGACTGGCGCGAGGCGTGGACGTCGCACCCGGCCCAAATTACGGCGCCTGCTCACTATGCAAAATGTATGAAAAATATTTATTTGGCCGTAATTGCGAGGGAGAGCAATGTTTCAAATTTTTTCAAACGAATCACGTGACCCGCGACGGTCGTTTCACAGCGTCCACAACACGCCGTGGTTGGAGGCGCTCCAGCACCCAGAAGAGAAGCACATCCAGCACAAGCACGCACACAAATATTGGGCCGGCGACAGGCCCACAACTGAGAAACCTGCATGGCAACGCATGAGACACGTGTGGAGCGCACGGACAGCAATTGTAGCACGCACCCGAGTACGCGGTCTTGCACAGTGGGTGGCTCGGCCGTCATGACCCTCCGATAAACCTGCAGCGAAAAGTTAGTATGGCATACAAGCATGGCTGGTGATGCTGTCAACCCACATGTTCTGTGCGCTCGGCGATCCTGTGCCAGTTGTATGTCGTACGTACGGCATCGAGTGCGGCGCTGCGCAC
Organism: Pigoraptor vietnamica; assembly: GCA_943704525.1. Classification (NCBI taxonomy): domain Eukaryota; class Filasterea; order Ministeriida; family Capsasporidae; genus Pigoraptor; species Pigoraptor vietnamica. Next base: position 18,793 of record CALSCQ010001656.1, on the reverse strand, counting down.
TTTGTCTGTCGCGGAAGACGAACGTCCCAGGTCAAGAATGGCCTGGTCCAAGGCATCAAGCATGGCTGCGACAGAAGAACAAGAGTATTGCTCAGTAGTTGAAATGGGAAACCCAAAAAACACACACGGAAACCCACACGGCGCATCGGCATCGGCCAGTTTGACGAGAGCCGGTGGGAGGACCTCTGGAATGCCACCAACATTGGTCGAAACTACGGCAAGTCCGCAGCACGCCGCCTCCACAATCGCGATGCAGAACGCCTCTGTCAATGACGTGTTCAAAAATATGTCGCCTCGCACCAACACCGAGCGCACCGCGTCGTGGCGCACAGCCCCCAAAAGCTCGACCCGGTCCTGCAATCGATACCGCTCGCGCGCCTCCTCCAGCACGATGCGACGAGGGCCATCGCCCCCGATTACAAAGCGCAGAGTGGGGTGGCGCGCGCAGGCCTCGGGAATAATGGAAGCGAGGAGGTCCGTCCCCTTGCGCGCGACAAGGCGACTGACGACCACCACGGTCACCCAGTCGCGGCCGGGCGCTGCGCGGCATTCGGCGAACACAGTCGCATCCACGGCGTTTGGAATGACCGAAACGAGCGCGGGGGGGACTCGAGCCCGCAGAACAGTATTTTCTCTGCTTGTGTGGGAAACGCAGATAACATGGGAGACGTCGCTGAGCGTGAACTCGAGAAACTTGTTCGTCAGCACGCTGCTCATTTCGGCGAACCCAAACAGCGAGTGATCCGTGAAGACCGCCGGCAGTCCCATGGTGCGCGCGTGCATAATGGCATCGTGGCAGAGAGTAGAAAAGGCCGAGTGCCCGTGCACGACGTCGATGCCTTCACGCACGAAAATCCACCGCAACAAGGGGAAGGTCAGGAGCACGTTGGGTAACACGCACTGGCTGAGGAAGACGGGAAAGGGGAGGTAGTACACCTGCGTACCGGCCGCATTAGCAATGAAGAGACAGCGAGTGGCTCCATGTCGGCACACCTTCAGCCCCCGGGTCAAGTGGCGGACGCCGGCGCGCTTGCCGTACGCGTGCGTGACAATGACCACACGGTGCCCCCGATCGATAAGGCACTGCGACAGCTGAAACAGGTGGCTCTCGACGCCGCCGGCATTCGGATAGAAGAAGTCGCAGACCATGCACACGGCCAGAGCGGCCGTGCTCTGCTCCATACCCGCGCCATGAGGAACTGCGAGCCGGTGCAAGCCGGCGACTTTTGCATTCGGCAACATCATCATCGGTCACGTGCCACACTGCCCACGAGACGAGTAGTACGGCCATCCCTGCAGCCAAGTGCAATTGGAACTTGTAGCAGTAGTTCGGCACCGTCCACACCGTCTCGACCGTGCGAATGGCAGAAAGGAGCACACAGCTCGCGACGCCGGGCCAGCGCATCGGCAGCACGCTCACGCACTGCGCTGGCCCCGGGGCCTATGAGAGGGCGGGGAGCATTCACGCCGCCGCCGTCGGTCGCGTCGTGTCGCTGGAGGAGCCGGGAGGGAAGGTACGGTTTCTGAGCACAGACACGCGTGAAGCCAGGTCTCATATTGCACGAAGGCCCAGCTGCGCGTGCTATCGGAGGACGGGGACATCTTTGCGAAAGTTCCTGAAGTGGGGTCCATCGTAACCGCCAAGGTGCGTTGGCAGGACACACAGCACTGTCTGCGGCCGGCAAACTCACCCCGTGCTTCCACAGGTGACAACTGTGACGCCAAAGTACGCGAAGGTCTCCATCTTGTGTGTGGGGCAGTACCCGCTGCGTGACGAATTTCGCGGTCTTATTAGGTGAGAGGAGCAGTGAAAAGTGTTGCGGGACCGTGGGCTGATTTGCTGGCTGATGCAGGTCTCAGGACGTAAGAGCAACAGAGAAGGATTCCGTCGAAATTTACAAGTGCTTTCGCCCGGGAGACATTGTTGCGGCAGAGGTGGTATCCGCTCGTGTTGCGCAGTACCCTATTACCGCGGCCCTGTCTTGCTGTGCACGGGAATGGCACTGCCGCCTTCCCTGTCTTGCTGTACGGCGATCTTCCTTGACCTGGTTCTGCATAGATATCCCTTGGCGATGCCCGCTCCTATTATCTTTCTACCGCGCGCAATGAACTCGGTGTTGTGCACGCGCTAAGCGAAGCAGGTGAGCGGCTCGCGTTGCACGGAATTGCTGCCACTCTTATGCTAACCGAGTATTATGCTGCAGGTGCGCGCATGCAGCCCGTCAGCTGGTGCGAGATGCAGTGCCCAAAATCAATGGCGATCGAGTTTCGCAAGGTGGCGAAGGTGGTTTAACGCATAAACAATTATCACGGCAGAAGAGACTTGGGGTTGCGCGCGAGAGCCATCTGGCGCCAGGGGGCGCTCGTCAGAGTTGGCGGGTAGAAGATCGTCGACAGCGTGAGGTCGTTCGTAAACTCGATGCAATACGAGAGGTTGAAGGCCTGCACGCAGAATGTTGACAGCCTGCAAGGGTGCGTGTCAGCCAACATGTTTTGGTAATGCACACAACGCGCCACTCACCACTCCATCATCGCAATGTAAGTCTGATTCGCGTCAAGGAACACCGCGAGGACAACGAGCGTAAGGAGCGCGGCGAGCGAAACGATGACGGCGCCAATCTTGATGCGCAAAGAGAGAGCCACTTGCGTGGGTGCCAGGCGGTTGGAGTCACCACCACACCGCCACAGCTTGACCGTGACCAGCATCATGTAGACTTGATAGAGCGCAAAGAACACGACGGCCGAAGCTGTAAACAGAGTGACCGTATTAGATGTGGCGCGCACAGAACGAAGGAAGACCCGGATTGAGCTCACCGTCATGGACAGGTCGCAGCTCCACCTCGTTCACGGCGCCCACAGTCGCGAGCCCGAGTGAGGCAACGCAACCCAGAATTGCGGACACGGAATCGTACTTGGCGCCGAGGCCCGTCGAGTTCGGCTGGAGCGTTGACAAGTACGTGTACATAATGATGATGTTGGTGGCCATGAGGACTGCACCCGAGATGATTCTGGGAAGAAATGGCCATGAGCCGGAATTCTTAACAAACACGCGTGTGAACACACTACGCACCCAAGTCGGAAGGGATAGCGCTCAGGAGACTGCACTGCGCAGTCGCTGATCATGGGAAGCCATGCCGGAACGTGGCCGAGGCCGGCCGCAAGTCCATAGCACGCGAGAATCGTCGAGATTGCGATCCCGACGGAGAGAAAGGTGAGCTTGCGCACTTGAAGCTGCCCGAGAACGTCCATTTTCGACAATAGCCCCGGGCGCACTGGACAACGTCCCAGAACAGAAGATGTCTCTCAGCTGTGCTTCGTGTTGTGGCTACAATTTTTCCGCGCAGATTCGACGGCCCGTCACATGATGCGGACCTTTGGGGTGCCTCGCAGCCAATCGGATTGCGAAAAACAAAACGCACGTGACCAGGGTAACCTTTGCACGTGACCATTCGTTCACCCCGGATTTTGTCCATGATGTGCACGCACGAGCGTCGATAATTGCATCATCTTCGCAAACGCGCGAACACAGAACACAGCGCAGGGCGCGCCGCGAGGCCGCACCGCAATGCTAAGCAAAAATGAGCGACGGCCCTGACGATATGGACGACGTTGACGACGTGGACGTGGAGAGCGACGAGTTTGGCGACGCAACGGAGGCCACCCGCGGCATTGCCCGGGACGACCGAGACAGAAGCGAAGGGTCGCGGCCAGAGAAGCGCGCTCATCACAATGCCCTTGAACGTAAGCGTCGCGACCACATCAAGGACTCTTTCACCGTGCTGCGGGACAGCATCCCCAACCTCGTGGGAGAGAAGGCGTCGCGCGCCATGATCCTGCACCGGGCGACCGAGTACATCCAGTTCATGCGGCGAAAGAACGAACTGCAAGAGAGCGAAGTGGATGACCTCCGCCGTCAAAACCAATCGATCGCGGAACAAATACGGGCGCTAGAGCGTGAGACCGGAGCGGCGGCATCGCAGAATTTATCGTAACAGTCTTTCGTTGCCCTTGCGCAGCGTTTGTCGCGTTTGCGCGCGTGCAGCAATTTGAGGATAAAAGACATGTTTTATCGCAGCAGCTGAACGGCGGCGTCCGTGCCGTTGTGTTGCAATGTAGCTATTCCGAGCAGCCGTCCGAGAAGCGGGTAGATGTCCAGGTTGCTGAGGCTGTCGACCGTAACACCCGCGCGAAACCGCGGTCCGCCCGCAACGAAAATGGCGGCCATTTCGGGCGCCAGATTATCGTAGCCATGATTGCCACCACTACATGCGGTGGGGTCGGCCTCGGCAATTGCCCTTGTGACAATGCACCAGCCCGTTTCCGCAAGCAGCACGACGGCCGATATGCGCGGGTTGGACCCGTAGTGAAACCGCGATGGCAGATCGGCCCGAAGATACGCCTTCATCTGGGGATGAGCGCCGACAAGACGCTCGAAAATGCCCTCCGCAGTGGCCTCTGCAAGGGCGTCAAAAATAAGTGGCTGAAAGGATTTCATGGAACACGATGGGAAACCCACCGCCTGCGGGATCAACAAAGGCAACGGGGCCGGACGCAGTCACGGCGAGCCAGTCCGTTGGCACGTAATCGTCGAGATACACGGTCCGATTCCACGACATGGCCGCCATTCCGTGGTCGCTTACGACCACAATGTGAGCGTGCGAGGGCAGGCTGCCCATCAGAACGCCGACAGCAGTGTCAACCTCCACAACCGCGGCGTTCACTTCAGCGGAATCCGGACCGAACGAGTGGCCCGCCGTGTCCACTGTCGGAATGTACGCCGCGACAAGAATGGGCGCTTTGCGCGCGTTGTAGCCGTGTGTCCACGGTGCGCTGCCATCTGCAGTGGCGTGGGCGAGTGCCGTGGCCACAACAGACGCTGCAGGCACGTGACCCGGATACGGCCGCCAAAACGAGGGGCGCACACCCCCGATGGGCACATCGGACCCGGGCCAGTCGATAACGGCAGTCGCGAAGCCCTGGAGTTCGGCTGCGGCCCAAATCTGCACGACCGATACCCCGCATTAACACCGCGGAACAATAGGTCCTGCTCTTTGAGAGACTCACCGGCATGCCGCCCCACCACTTTGGGTCGAGATGGCTCTCGTCGCTCAGGGCAAATTTCTTGCATCCCTTGAACGAAGGGTCAACGAAGCCGTTGTTGACAATGCCATGCACGTCGGGGTAGAGCCCCGTCGCAATCGAATAGTGGTTGGGGAACGTTTTTGTGGGAAAGCACGGCACCAAGGCGCGCGCCGAGACACCGTTCCGTGCTGCGAGAGATTGCGACCTTTACGTAAGCTTCTTGCATAAGTATGACAAACTTCTGTCGCGGGCTGTACGCACCCAGGCGATCAAGGTTTGGCGTCAGCCCTTTGCGCAAGTAGTCGGCGCGAAAGCCGTCCAGGGACACAAGCACAACAAGCTCAGACGACGCAGGCGACGCCTTCGCACACTTCGTCAAACGGCCGAGAGGAAAACCGATTATGAACCCGCACACTATTAGAAAGGCTGCCATGAGCCAGAAAGACGCGCGGCTGCGGCGGAAGCGGTGAAGGCGGCCAAGAAGCGTCTGCGCGGGATGCCACATGAGATTTTGGGAGGAGATAGCGCAACACCACACACACACACACAACACACACACACACACACACACACACACACACACACACACACACACACACACACACACACACACAGAGCAAGCCGAACGCCCACCTCCACCCACTGGTCCTCGCGCAGGCCCTCACGATATTCGACGAAGCTCTGCAGGCGGACGGCTTCCGGGTCTGCGGCACCCTCCACGCCGTCGCACAATGGCACGTCGTCATCGACTGGCCCCGCGGAGTTTGAAGCAGTGAGCCCCCCCATGGACACACTACTTGTTTGCTGCACCCGGCGCGCTGCTATGGGGGTGCGCGCATGCGCCGTAGAGTGAACCAGTGGCACGCGCGGCACGGGCGACGGCGGCGTTCTGCGCGAGGAGCAGGCGGTGAAGCGCCGCGAGCCGCGCGCCTCGTTCAGCGACGGCGGCAAGAGTGGTGCGCACGCCCCGATACTCTTCCATGCTCTGCAGGGTGGCCGTTTGTGTTCGCCGTTGACGAGTGCGCGAAAACGGCAACCGCAGCCACAGATCGATCGGTAAGGCCCCTTTCCGGCCAACGGACTCGGCAGCCCCTTGCTTCTTGATTGCAACACGGCGCCAACCGACTGTCACACGAGCTCAAATGGAGCGCTTCCGAGTTGGCGCAAACGAGTTATTCTTGGCGCTTTTCACAGACGTCGTCAACGTGAGTTGGTCGTGCAGCGCTTTCGAGTTGCGTCTGGCTGATTCAATGTCCTCGCTTGGCAGAGCGAGGCACTCAAGGCGGCTGTCACGAATGGCGAATTGGACGCGACTCTCTTAGACGCAGAGAACGTAAGTGTACCAAAGTTGAGAGGGCCTACTTAGTGGCGCCGTATTTTAACGGCTATGTCCGATGAGAGCATTCACTCGCTCACGCCCCTGTCGCCAGATTGTCGATGGATTTCACGTGTGCGTGGCCGCACAAAAGGCTTGCCGTGCAATGGAATGCGGGCGCCAGAAGACGCGCTCCGTGCATGCAGAGCTTCTGTTCCACCTGTCGCCGTCGACGAGCATAAGCGACGCTCTTGCAAAGTTTGGCATCTCGCGAGACACGCGTCACGTATTAGTCGCATGCCTAACAAGCGAAGGAGCTGCGGATGCGGCAGCTGCGAGGGTACAGGGACGTCGCTGCGCCGTGGCGGATCTGCCCCGCATAGCAAATGTGCCAAAAATCCGGACCACGTACAAGATTACCGACGATGAAATGGCGCTCGGGCCGAGCGCTCTTGTGGACGCCGTTGTGTGCCGAATGGCGACAAAGGAGCTGCACTGAGACGCATTACATGCAGTGGCTATATTTCCTGCTCCATTTTTTGAAGTCTGAGAAGCTGCATCTCGCGCGTGTCCTCGGGGTAGTACCGCGCCTTCAACGCCCGGTACTTGCGCAGCATGTAGAGCGCCTCGAGTTCCTTCAGCACGTGCGCCCCGCGCCCCACCAAGCGCGCAACCTCCGCCTCGTCGGTGATCTCCCGGTTTTTCAAAAAGGCGGCCTTCGCCTTCTTTCGAAAGTAGTCATAGCCCAGCGGATACTCGCGGCCCATGAAGAGCAGCTGCAGACACCGAGTCAGCATCAGGCCACACCGACACGACACACAGGTGACACACACCTGTTTGTACAGCTGTCGTGCAGACAGCGCGTTGGCGGCCATGGCTGTTGGAGTTTTCGGTGGTGGGGCTTGCAATTAGGCTCATCTTCATTGTCGCCGTTTCGCAGTTTTATGGCCGTGTGAGAGTCATCAATCACGTGACGGACACTCTCATCGTTTGGTGCTTGACAAGCGACCCGCTTGCGATGGGTCGCTAGCAGGGCCCCTGGCCGCCGCTCGAATGGCCGACGCGGCCCGCGACGATGCCACGCTGCGCCTCGGGGACCTGGACCCGCAAACGGACGAGCGCGACGTGGCGGCGGCGTTTGCGGCGCATCCGCCCGTGTCGTGCCGAGTTGCGCGCGACTGGCAAACAGGCGAGTGCTTGGGCCACGCCTTCCTCAACTACGGCACCCCCGCAGAGGCACTCGCGGCGCTGAGGGACTGCGCATTTCGCGTCTATGTGCGCGGCCGCCCTGCCAATCTCTCTCTCGTGCGGTCCAGGCACTTGTCGGGTGACGAGTCGCCGTCGACCCTCTACGTCGGCTGCTTGCCTCCGCCGCCGTTCGGTGTCCGCGACCTGCACGCGCTCTTCGAAAGTTTTGGCACGATAGTGCGCTGCGTGCTGAAAGGGAGCGGCGGCGAGTCCCCGCACGGGTTCATCGAGTTCTTGCGCGCCAGTGAGGCCCGCCATGCATTGGCGCTCAACGGCCTGCGGGTGGGACCGCGCTCCATTCGCGTCGCAGTGGCGACGTCAAAGAGCGAGCGGAGCGGCCGCAGTGAGAGTGAGCGCAACAAGGCCGTGCCCATCTCCGTCCCAAGTCGCGCCGAGGTTGTGTTTCGCAGCGATGAAAGCGTGGTGCCCGTCGAACAATCCATCACGCCCATGGTGCCCCCGAGCACGCACCCCGCCTCACCGGACGCTCGCATTCCCGCCAAACCCCTAGCGGAGGACGCTCGCTCGCCGTCCCGCCCTCGGAAACGGAAGGCTGATTCGGGCGACTCTTCGCATCCGCCGCCAAAGCGAAATGCGCCGCCGCTGCAACCGTTCGTTGTGGCTGCGACCTCTCCCGCGGACGAAGAGAGCGAGGTACCTCTCCGCACACCAGCCGACGTGCAGATGGAGATGTTTCGCCCAAGTCGCATGCCCGGCCGTGCGGAGGACGCGAATTTGCGCGACAACCGGCCGGTGGCTGCGTCGGCGTTCGCGCCCGAAGGGGATTCGGACGAGACACCCGCCTCCCAACACTGCGAGCAGGTGGAGCTCAATTCTGTCGCGATGCGCCCTGGAGTACAAGTCTCACCTGAGCCAGCGCTCGCTGGAACAGATGCTGTTGCGCCTTCTCTGTTGGACCTGCGCGGGATTGCCGACCGTCTCGCAGGCACCAGCAGCCGCGTTGCTGAGGAATTCGCAGCCATCCTGCGTGAAATGAACGATGCCCTGGGGGCGTCGAGCTCTGAGATCGCGGACGCAAACTCGACCTCCTTGCCGCCGGGAGTTGCGGGAGTTGCCCGAGACATTGATGGCGGAGGCGCGGACACTGCACCTTCGGCGACTGAGGCCGTGCCTCTTCATGCTGGCGAATGTCGCCCGTCCGTGGCCCCGGTTGCGACCGTGTCTACTGCGGGAACGAGGGCCGTTGTGGCCTATGCCGATGGTTCCTGCTGGTGGCTGAACGGAATGCAGGTGGGTACACCCGTTGCGTGTCTCGGTACTGCTCGACGCTGACCGCATGTGCTTTCAGGGGTCTTTGGAGGCGACGAAATGCGTACAATTGGGCTCGGCAATCTCCGCCGTGGCTCTCTGCGAAACCATCGCTTTTGATGCAAAATGCCCCAAAGGCGATTTTTCTGCGGTTGTGTGCGGCTCTGGCGACGGCGTTTTGCGCGCAGTTAACTGCGACTCTGGCTCTGAGCTGTGGTCGTTTGAGCTTGGCGATGCCGTATCTGCAGTCTGTGTGGATGCCCATTGCGGCCGCTGCATCGTCGGCCTTCATGCCGGCAATGCAATCGAGCTGGACATCAGCGTGAGTAACTAATGCGCTTTCGGAGTGTCCACTTCACTGGCTGACGTGTGCCTTCTGCGCAGCACAAGGCGCTTGTACGACGCTTTGTCGGACACGAGGGGACGGTTGGCGCTGTGTCGCTTCTCGCCGAAGCGACCGGGCGGTCTTGTCTGTTGACCGCGTCGCATGACGGCACCGTGCGATTATTTGACCGGGCGGACGGCACCTGCGTGAGAGTGTATCTGGACCACGCCGCGCCTGTACTGTGCGTAGTAGCGACGGCGGAAAAACTCTACACGGGGTCGTCGGATTGCGTGGCCAGAGAGTTTGTTCTTGCGGTGAGTCTCGATAGCTCTGCGGCTGCAAGTGATTGCGCAAATTCTCAATCGTAAATTTGCAGACGGCTGAATGCACACGGATCTTCGCGGGTCATGGCGGGCCTGTCTTGGGTCTAGCCTTGGTCGGAGACTCCTTGACTACTGCGTCTGCGGACTCGTATCTGCGTGTCTTTAGCGTGCAGGTGGGCACTTGTTCATGCCGCAACTGCGGACTACATTCGTAGACGCCTGGTCGCTGACAACAGGCCGTGCCTAGGGCGCTACAACGCGTGCTGTGGTACATGCCGTCGCGACCGCTATCACCGCGGCGGCCTTTGTCGAGGGTGGACGGTGCGCCGTCCTTACGGGACACGCCGACGGCCGTGTGGCCATTACCGACGTGAGCGCGGGCGCTGCGGTGCCATGCGCGTGGAACCATTGCCGCGCTGGATGCGCCACGCCAGGGCGCCTTGCCGCCCACCTGGCGTCTGCTCACGTGCGCCCCGCTGCCAGTCCGCTGGTGTGTCGATGGGCGCACTGCGGCGTCGACTTTGCGAATTGGGCGCAGCTGCGAGCACACCTTCGGGCAGCACATGTTCTCGAAATTCCCGACCATCCCGATTTAATGGGCAATAGCAGCTCCGCCGAAAACGGTACAACAGCGACTAAGGACAACGGAAGTGCCGAACCGATGGGCCAGCGGCCGTTGGGCGAATCGGCCAGTGTCCCGCAGGCGCCGTCGGCACGGCCTCAGGGCCCGGATATCTCGCGGGGGGTCGATGGGACGGGCCCGCAGAATGGATCCACGGGGCGCCGCGACAATCGCGACGGCGACAAGCGGCCGCCCTTGAAACGCGCGACCGCAAGGCGAAGCGAAATGCCGCAGCCACGGCCGCGCAAAGCGACACGGGAGACGGCCGCGGGCCACCAGTGCGACGTGTGCCTCCGCTGGTTCGCGAGCCGAACGAACCTGCGCAACCACAAGACAAACGTCCACGACTTCCTTGCGGACCTGTGCTCGTCTATTGGACTCGACGGGGCCCTCCCGGCGGGCGGCGCACCCCCCAAGCCCGGCGAAGAATCTCGCAGCGAAGGCAGCGACGATGCGCACTACGCATACGACGCATCGGACCCGTACAGCGTGTTGCGACTGCCCCGCACGGCGTCGCAGGCGGAAATCCGGCGGCAATACCGGGCCCTTGCCCTGCGCTGGCACCCCGACCGCAATCCCGAGGATGCCGAAGAAGCCAACAGGCGGTTCAAGGACATAGCGGCCGCATACGGCGCACTCGCCACCCAGTGACGTCACTCGACCCCGCCGGCAATCGCCCATAAAAATTCGCCGTCCGTGTCGCTGTCCTCGAAGCATGCCGGTGTTTGAATCACAGCGCGCCGTGGGAACTCGAACGGGCACGCCGGGTCAAAGGGTCCCGACTTGATAATGGCATACACGAAGTAGTGAAACTCGTCCCCGAAGGTGGACACGGGTTCCCGCAGCCGCCAGGCGTACCCAGCGTGGTCGAAAAAGGGTCGACGGAAGTGTGGTTGCGCAAAAGTTACGGATAGAAAGACGCCGGACGGAGTTAAAACACGACTGACTTCCGAGAGGATGCGCCGCATGAGACCGACGGCAGCCTCGCTTGGGCACCACGGATCCCTTTCGTCCACCTGCGGGCAAGCAAGTCAGCAGCCGACAGCCGTCCAAGAGAGCTGCCCACTCACCAGGAGCGAGTCCAGTGTGCCCTTTTCAATGACAACGTCGAACGAGCCGTCGGCAAAGTCGGACATGTCGCTGATGTCCATAGTGACCCCTGGTTCACACGAAACAAGTGACCTCAGTTCGCGGCTGCCATAGGGGTTGAATCCACATCGACTCATGAAACAAGACAGGGAAGCGAGGGCGTTTGCACACATACGCGGCACCCACAGCTCATTTCGGGCCGGGTGCTCTTGTGCAGCGCCGCCATGCGCTCAATGACGACGCGGCTGTAGTCCACATTGGTAATGTGCCTGAAACCGTCGTCGTGCATGGCTTCGCTCATGCGCGAATTCCCGCAGCCAAGCACCAGCACGCGATCCGTCGGACGTATCCACGGCCGCACCAAATGACTGAACGCGTCGTAACCGCGGAACCATTCGAAGGCCTCTTCCCTGCGCACAGCATGGCCGGTTGTCAGCCACGGACACGCTCATCGCACTGACGACGACCTCGCACATACCGCGCAAACCGAAAATCCCAATACTCCCGGGAACTGTAGTCTGCGTTGTGCAGGGGAAGGAGGGAAGGGTCGGCTTCCATTTTTTCTGAGCGTGTGCTGGAAGCATGCGCAAACCCGTTTCTTGCATGTGCAAAGTGTCCACGTGATAGTCACGTGACAATCTCACGTGCCACATTTGGGCGCCAAAGCGGGACAAAAAATTGAAATTTCAACTGTTCAACATCCAACACTTCTCATTTGCGAAGGAAGGAAACGCGAGCCTTTTCCGTTTCATTTCTTTCCATGGAAACCTACCAGTACGAGACCGAGGCGCTGGGCTTCACGCCCTTGTCCTTCGTGGACGGTGTCATCAACGCCGTCAATGACTACGCTTGTGATGGCGTCGATCAGTTGCGCGCCGCTTTGCTGCAAGATGCCGTCAGGTTTGCTGACAAGGAGTGGACTTGCAAGGTACCAGCTGTCGTGTGTAACGCGATGGTAATGCGCATGCAAATCATTTCTTTTTTCGCGCGTCTGAGTGCAGGCAATGGATGCCGTGCTTGAACACATCCAAGCGTCTATCGATCGGAATTTCGACAAGTTCGAACTTTACGTTCTGAAAAACATCTTTCGTCTGCCTTCCCATGTTGTTCTTCCCTGGGACGAAAAGGTCTGTATTCCTCTCCCCCTCCACAATGTATTGAATTCATACCGATGTCTACGTAGTGACTTGTCTAAACGCTTTGATGCGCAGGTCCTCTCGATGAGCGACATCACAGTCGGCGATGAGACGATACTCGACGAGGAGCTCCGCAATCTCCGCACAAAGTGCAGGAAGGTATGTGTTGCGGTGTTGTGCTAATATTTGGCGAAGCGAACAACTTACATTCAAACTTGGCAAGTAGCTACGACGTGAAAACGCTGATCTTCGTCGTGAGAACGAGATTATCAAGCCCATGAAGCTGAAAGTCGAAGAGGCCTCAAAAATGCTGGAGACTTTCGCGGCTGCATCGAAAAAGGCCGACGGTAAGGCAATAACATGCGCTTTCGTGTGCCAGGTCTGCTCGCAGCTTTTATATTGACATGACTTTTGCATGACTTTTTTTGTCAGTGCCGATGGCGACGCTGTCGGAGACATTCGAGTGCCTTTGTGGCCAAGCTGCGGAGCTTCAGGCCGTTATATCCACGGCCGCACTGTTGGCGCGCAAGCGACCCGCCGCGCAATCTGAGAAGGATGAGACCACACTGGACCAAGAGTACAGGGCCAAACGCCAGCGACTTGAAACGCCGGCGTCACGAGACCTGAAGGTACGTGTCCCCCCTGAAAGCATGTTTTGCCAATCATCAAACACGATCCCCTCTAATTTGCACCGTCTTTCTCCCTTGACCCCTAGGCTCTTCTCAAGCTCCTCTAACGAAGGAGTGTCCGTTGTCGTTTGTACATAAACTTCCCTTTAGCGTTCGGAGATCTCTTCCTTTTGTTTACGATATTATCAACTCGATGCACCCACACCCTCCCGTACATACAACTACGAACTTTGACTCACCACTCTATTTTTTACTTTTATTTTGTCATTGTTTATGAGCGAAGACGCAACCTAAAAAGACGGCTGTACATCGACTCCGCCAGTCTATGAAACATGAAGCGATGCTACTGGTAGTATATCATAATACGATGTGAATCCTGTCGCTGTGACAATTTAGCAAATTCCAACTTCAGTTAGACATACACATGGATCCATCAATAAGTTAGATAGAATCATCGAATTATATCTTCATAAGCATTGCAAGCATTGTAAATGGATACATCCGCTGAGTATTTCCACGCTGACACACCATTGACGCGCACACGTACACTCACGCGGACACACTCACACACGCACGCGTATGCACGCGGCCACACCAATGACACTAAACACACACACACACACACACACACACACACACTCGCGAAAAGGCGCAGCGTACTCGCTCGCAGTTCTTATCCAATGATCCCATACACGCGGCGCGCAAACACATATGTACATACACACACACATACACACATACACAACACACAGTTCTTACCCAATGATCCCATACGCGCGCGCACACGCACATGTACATACACACACACATACACAACACACACACACACACACACACACACACACACAGACTTACGTACGTAAACGCACACACATCACGCACACGCAATGACGTGGGGCTGGCTAAACATTAAAACAGCGCTGCAGCTCGTCGCTTTCAAGCCTTAGTCAAATTGTCACGGGGGCTAAGATCTTAGCCCCCATGCAAATTGTGCGTCTGGGCGCTCACTTTGAGGACGTCGTTCAAGCGAAAGGGTGCCAACATAGTATATGGGTGTTGTGCTCTGTGTGTGTGTGTGTGTGTGTGTGTGTGTGTGTGTGTGTGTGTGTGTGCGTGCGTGGGTGTGTGTTGTGTGCGTGTGTGCGAGGAGAGCAACTCCGTTGGCAGTCTAGGGATTGAACCCCCTTCCACTAGAGAACCAAATGACTATACATGTAACCAGTTCGTGGAAGTTAGGGGTCGACTCTCGACTTTGCGAGAAAGAGACACGGAGACGGAGATGGGTTTAATACCACTGTGTTCAGCCTCTTGGTTTAATATAATTGTTTGCATTACTTTCACGGCTTCGCTTGTGGACCCGGTGCCTGTATTTCAAAACAGTGGAGAGTAAGATAGGTGTAGGTGCGTACGGCTGATGGACGATTAATTACTCACCGAGTCGGTACTCCAAGCAAACGCTGCCTCACGAGTAAGGCGAGCAATATGCTCTTCTTTTGTGAGGCGCGGTTGAGGCAAATGAGTGTCATTCTGTAGTCGAGATCTTAATCGCTCGTCGTACGTATGAATGCGTCGAAGTTGCAGCGCCGTGACGATAGTTAGAAAGATAGCGACAAGGACGAATACTTGAGCATCCGAGAAACGACGGTATGCCACGGGCGGCCAAGGGGCGTCGGGCCAGAATTCGCGCCGTAATTGAGCCTCCCACACGGGCATCTGGCCTCCCGCACGTTGGTATTCGTGATTGATGAGGCCGATGTCGTATTGCCTCCGTTGCGTAGGGTCGCTCAACACATTATACGCAGCTGTGATCTTCGCATAATCCTTTTCCGCCTTTACGCGGTCGGCGCCAATGGGAGCGACGTCCGGATGATATCGTTTCGAGAGCGCGTAGAAAGCCGCTTTGATTTCGTTCGGGGCGGCATGTGGACTGACGCCGAGCACTTTGTAGTGACTCCAGCGCACTGAGGACGTGAAAACTAATGGTGGGGCGATTCGCGACGACGCGTCCCTATGTAGACCGACGAGCGCGGCCCGCAGCATTTTCGCGTGCGCGCACTTGGGTTGCATGGCCGTTTCACGTTTTCAGGTGGGCTTTGTACGTTCCACCCCGGATGAACAACACGCAAGCAGAATCCCAATGACGTTGGCTGGGGAACGCTGCGATTGGTCAGCGCCGACCAGCGTCACTCCAAGAGGCGTGGCGCAGCAACAACAGCACACGAGAAGCGAAAGGGAGCGGGTTGGGCTTTGTGCTGTCGAGGGAAAGACCTGTCACAGCAGACGCCTCTTGTTTGCACCGTGTGCGTTGGATGGGGCGGGACGCGCCTTTCGTGGTGCCATAGCGTTGCGTCCTCAGTTGGGAAAATGGGCCTCTTGTTCTTGCAGTACTTGTCTGGCAAGCGCATCTTTGCGTGCTCGGAGTGCGAAGCGCACTTGTCTCGTCACGAGGAAATAATATCAAAGGTGAGCGTCAGTTGGCGTCCCGAAAGTTCATTCTCGGATTTTCCTTTTGTGCCGATTCTTACTTACGTCGTGTGATCCTGTTTGTACCTTTCGCTCCCAGTCATTCCACGGCGCCCATGGGCGTGCATACTTGTTTAACCAAGTGTAAGCAATGCCCTGTACGCCTGTGCGCCAGTGCCGGTCGCTATGCAGCAACAGCTAATTCATTGTGCATGCGCAGGGTGAATGTGTCCGTTGGTCCCGCCGAAGACCGCGTGATGGTAAGTTGTCGTTGCGATTCAGCGTTGGCTTCTTTTTGCTTTGGCGCCTGGTTGTCAGTGATGTGCTGACGACCTTTGCCGCGAAGACAACGGGCCTGCACACTGTGATGGACGTCTACTGCAACAAGTGCCAAACAGTGCTGGGCTGGAAATATGTGGGTACTGTGACCGCCGTGGGCCTGCAAGGCGCATCGGTGCTTACGTGATATATTGTGCGGATGCAGGAAAAGGCGTACGAAGAGAGCCAAAAGTACAAGGAGGGCAAGTTCATCCTCGAGAAGGCGCTCATAGCGGAGACCAATTCCGACTGACATAAAACCATATTTAGCTGTTGTCGGCGACTAGCATGGCTTGAGACTCATTGCTCACTTAGAGAAGAAGGAAGTACAAGATCCGCAGAACACGTAAACATGAGCAGCGCAAGCGCTAAAAGTGCAATACCCTTAGCTAAGCCGGCTGTTTGCCCGCTTGTGTAGTAACAATACGTAACAATTTGGCGCGCAAATCATCCAGCGTTTCACAACCAAGCCATTTGAATGTTCCGTCGCCGAGTGCGGCTGCAATTGCGCCATTCTTCGTGGAGTCGAACAACAATGTGAGTTCTTTGCCGTCGCAGGAGAATTCCTCATACCCTGACTGACGCACCCCTCTACAGGGCAATCCGCCGGCGCCAGGAGGGGGGCTGGCTGGGAGGGGCCGCCCGAGTTCTCCTGCTGCCGTTCGCGGCCGTGTCGGCATTCCTCAACTTTCTGGTGGGGCGCGCGACTACTCTGTGACCTGCCCGTGACATTATTATGAGCGTATGGATTGAGCGTATGCGGTGTGCAGATGACCGTGTACGACAAGGTTGTCTACACGCCCATCTACCATGTCCATGCACCGCTGGTGCGACGGCTGCCGCGGAGCATCTCCGTGGGAGGCCACACGGTCAATATTTTGACCGCGAATGGAGTGACGCTATTCCGCACGGTACTGTTTGTGCCGATTGCCGTCTGCCTGAAGGCGAGGCTGTACACTACAGCGTTTGGCCTCGCGCTTTTCCACGACTACCTGGACCACCTCGACGGAATTGTGGCAAAGGTGTGTGGTGTGAATGTAAGCCCTCCAGTGATCGCTGCAACTGATCCTGGCGAGTCGCTTGCTTTCAACAGGTTCAGAAGACTCTCGGCCATGTCGACGACCCGCTCCTTGGCGCGTTCCTGGATGCTTTTTGCGACAAGGTGGTCAACATTTTCAGCCTGTGGACAATCCTGGTTCTCGCCGACTACGACGCAATGAGCTGCGCCGGCTCAACCATCCTGGTCGTCGTCGTCGGACTCGTCATCGTTTCGGAGGCAATACTCGGCGTCGTTCGCGTGGAGGACTACTACCACACGCGACACAACCCGGCCAACCCGCGCAACCTGGCGGCATCCATGGAGGGCAAGCTGAAAGAGTGCGTGCCCTGTGTAATAGGACGAGGTGTACCCACGCCCTTCTCTCATGCCGTCATTGTTGCAGGAAGCTCGAGTCGGTCGGCATTATGACGCTGTGCCTCGGCTTGGAAGGGCCAGACATGTGGCAGCGCCGAGGTAACTGCATTGAACCTAGGCCACACGCGGGCTTTAACGGCTAACACTTCCTTACGAAATGCAGCAACATGGGTTGGCATCACGTGTCTTGTCCTCACCGTCTTCATGGCGTATGCGAGCCTCTCGCACAAGCTCAAGGGGCGCACAGCAAAGGCCGCTGTGGACACCGTGTCACCTCGGCCGGCACGCGCGCGCAAGTTCAAGCAGACGGATGCTGACGCCGCGTCCCCAAGCCCGACAAAACGCCGGACGGTCCGAGCGGATTCCGCTTCGCCGGCCCGGTCGCGCTCACGGTCACGGTCCCCCGCACGCAGCCGCGCAAAGAAAACAACGGCGTAGAGTGGCAGACGATTTCAAATACATCACGTGATCGGCGTGATTTGTGGAACGCGTCTGATTGGCTGCGGCGGTTTTGCGGTGACGCGGCCTATTCTTGCCCGTTGTGAGCAGGAGTGGGCACGGCAGTGCGCGCAAAAGCGCACGGCCACGAAAGCACTGCAAGCACACACGCAGGCTGTGACGCAGCACCAGCCATGCTCGCTGTGGAAACGCCGCAGCCGCCCCCGACGCCCTCCACATCTGCCACGGCTCTCCTCGCTGGCGCTGGCCGGAGTCCAGCAAGTGCGAATGGCGGCTCGGTGTTCAGGCCGGTGCCACTCTCGTCCACCGCGCGGTCGTCTGCCGCGTCGCTGTGCGAGCACGAAACTGCAGACACAGGCGATGCGGGCGACGATGACGAAGACACGAGCGATACGGGAGGCGCCGACGGCGCTGACGGGGAGCTGCGGGGAAATGCGCCCGAAGCGAACGGGGGCGGGACTGGGGTTGGAAATGCGCTGAATGCGACAAGCGCAGGGACGTTGGCTGCGGACAGCTTATGCGGCGATGCAGGCGCATCTGTCTATGAGAAGAGCGGGGCGTTTTCCTCACCGCGGGTTGGGGCAAGTGGCAAGGGGAAGGCTCCGCTGGATGGAGACGCCGACGTGTCCGAGTCCGTGGGTGCGAACGACGCGTCCGACGCGGACTCGACGCCGCCGCTCATCTCGTTGCATGCTGCGTCTGCTCCGACGGCGCCCGTGGTGCTTTCGCGCACGAGTCCCTTTGAGGAGTCGCTGTCGGTTTTCCAAGAGAAGGTGCGCTTTTGGACAGCTTGTGGTTCCTTTGCTTCGCAATTCTCACGAAATGCGATCTTTTCAGTTTGCCCGCTACGACCGCGCGTCGTGGGAGCGTGTTCTTGAGCGCGAGGAGTCGCGACACGGCTTTGTGCAACCGAAGAAGCGCGCGCAGGTCAAGGCGGAGCTCATCGACGTGGACCTTGTGCGCGGCTCCATGTTCTTCAAGGCCAAGCCGCGGGAGTCGGGCGCGCATGTGCTAAGGAAGGGCTTCGTGCGTGCTCTCTTCTTCCCCTTCTTTGGCGAGTGGTGGCGCCAGGTGTGTCCCTCCCCCCACCCCCCCCACCCC
>CALSCQ010001655.1:14649-34693 GCA_943704525.1 Pigoraptor vietnamica | reverse complement strand
CAAAAAAAAAAAAAAAAAATAAGGACATCTCCCTCGAAACAAACAACACGTTTTGGAGGTGCGTCACCCTATTGGCGTGTATTACTGCGCAACTGCAAACCTCGCTCAGTGCTGCGGGGGCAGCGACTTGGTCTCACCGAGGGGCGTGACGTACGCGGCGGTGAGGCCGCCGTCGACGAGGAAGTCCGTGCCGGTGATGTACGACGACTCGTCCGACGCAAGGAAGAGCGCGGCGCGCGCAATCTCAAAAGCCTCGCCTGCGTGCATGCAAAGTGCGCAATTCGCATTAGACTACGCGGTTACGTTTGCAATAAAACCGCAGTGTGCGTGAGACGTGCGACGCGCAGCTTGATACAATAACGAGCGAGTCAGCGGACATGAACGGCGCACGCGACAATACACGCACCGAAGCGGCCCATGGGGACGTGCACGAGGCGGCGCTGCTTCTTCTCCTCCGTGTTGAGGAAGTCCATGAGGAGGGGCGTGCGGAGAGGGCCAGGGCACAGCGCGTTCACGCGGATGTTCTCGCGCGCGTGGATGACGGCAAGCTCGCGCCTGCAGTGCGACACACACAAACGCGGTCAGAGAGCATCGTACGGATGGGCACACACACATGCACCACACACTCACACACAACGCTAGACAGCGCGAATGCATACGTGTGCACGATCACCATATGTAATGCGCACAGCAGAGAGAGCAGTGACAGCCACAGGAGTTGAACACCCGTCGACTCCTCCTAAGTTCAGCATAAGAAAAAACGCAAACGCATGAAACACTCACGTGAACGCAAGGACGCCACCCTTCGATGCCGTGTCTGCAACAAAGAAATCGCAGCACGTAAGCGGCGCGAAGCAGGCTAGAACAACACACAATCTTCTCTTCAAATAAAAAGGATGGTATTTCTGTGTTGTGTGTGTGTGCGTGTGAGTGTGTGTGTGCGTTACCCGTTCTGCCAACACATCCACTCGAGTACAAAAAACGCAACGCAAACACCCACAGGCAACCTGGGGCGTCGCCGCGCCCATAATGGCGACGAACGAGGCCGTGTTGATGATGCTGCCGCCGCCGGCGCGCCGAATGGCGGGGATGCCGTACTTGCAGCCGAGCCACACGCCCTTGAGGTTGATGTTCATCGTGAGGTCCCAGATGCGCTCCTCGGTCGTCTCGGCGTTGTCGTCCGCAGGGTGCATGATGCCGGCGTTGTTGAAGAGAATGTTCAGCTTGCCTGCGGTGCGCACACACGCCCCGTGAGTACTCGCTTCCGACGCCGTGTTTTCTTCTTCTTCCAATCGCAACAGTCTCGGACGCAATGTGACACTCAAAAGGGAAAGTGTACGCAACTACAGCAGCATCCTGCCGACAGTAGGCAGACCTAAACTTGCACAAAGAACACACACACACACACACACACACACACACACACACACACACACACACACACACACACACGGATACTTTGCTCGAGCGACATGCGCTCGGCGCAGAATGAACCAAAAAGTGAAACAAAAACACGCACCGAACGTCTTCTCGGCAAAGTTGACCATGTTTTCGGAATCGGCGGCCTTGGACACGTCCGCGTGCACGTACGCAGCCTTGCCGCCGGCCTTCGTGATCATCTCCACCGTCTCCTCGCCAGCCTTGTCGGCGACATCGGCGCAAATGACGCTCGCACCCTCACGGGCGAAGAGGAGGGCAGACTCACGGCCGAGGCCGCTGCAAAAAGAAATCGCACAATACGGTCACACCAACATAGACTCACAACACTATTTCACGGACAGATGAACGGCGGGGATGCACACTCTTGCGGGCTGCCTACTAGAGACATAAGGACAATCTCTTCCGAATCGCAGGTGCACGGCACTGCGCACGTGTTTGTGCACGCGCAGATTATCGCACCTGCCGGCTCCCGTGATGATGGCAACCTTGCCCTCGAGACGACCCGGCATCTTTGCAAAATAGAGCAAAAACACACACTGAAACTGTGCAAAGCAACTGCGAAAAGTGGCAAGCTCGTTGCGTTGTGGAGGGATTTTTTGGGCTACCATCTGGGCCGAACTGGAGTGTCATGTGCGTGGGAGGGTCACGGGTTGTCACATGTCCAAAGCCGCGCACTGGCGGGAAATTTGAAATACCCATTTTTTTTTTCTCTGCCGACCCATTCAACTGCCGAACTTCCCTATGCAAACGTGTGCCATCACGACATAGGCGCGTCGCGCGCAACTGTATGAAGTTGAGACAAGGCGGGAGAAAAGATTGCCCCAACGGTTGATTGGAGCCGTGGCCGCCCTGAATAAAAACGGCAGTTCCATGGACGTCTTCTGACAAATTCGACGGCTCCTTTTTATTGGCGCGGAGTTGTCTCGAGTGGCCATATTACCGGCGCCGTCCTACCCAGTCTCTCCAGTATGTGCGACAATGCTTTCCCTCGCACAGAGCCACATGTGGCTTTCCTCGCCGATCCGCTCTCGGCGACCAACCTCGTCATGCTCCCGCCGGAGGTAATTGCCATACACTTGCTGCCCCACCTTACGAATGGCGAGAGGGGCGCGCTGGCCAAGACGTGCGGCCGCCTCTTTCGTCTGCTTCGCCACGAGCGCACGTACCGCCTGTCGTCGGTGTGCACTCTCAAGTACCTCGAGGACGCCGCGTTTCGCGAGGAGGTGGATGCGCGCATTCCCGCGAGAAACCTCGCGCTGCGCCCCTTCGAGTGCGCAATGAG
This sequence comes from Pigoraptor vietnamica, assembly GCA_943704525.1. NCBI lineage: Eukaryota > Filasterea > Ministeriida > Capsasporidae > Pigoraptor > Pigoraptor vietnamica. The sequence continues at coordinate 31,971 of CALSCQ010001655.1, read as the reverse complement.
GGCGTTCCACTGCGCTCCGTTTGAATTCATGCGCGCGCGGGCGCTCTTCAGAGAGTCGCTCGCGGACGAAACCGCGACCGAAGTGGAGAGGGCGCGCTCACCTGTCCCTCAGCGTGCTCCTCGACTCTTGGTGGGGCGGCGCTGAAGCCAGCGAGGCGGCCAAGGCGCACCAGGTGGCGGCTTCTGCAAGCACGTCTGTCCTTGTCTGCGCTTCCGACGAACGCGACCCCGTGAGCGGGCGTTTGCCACTATTATGACGCCAGGGCCAATGGCGACGCGGACAATTGCAAGGCACAGGCGCTCTTTGCCGCTTCTGCGAACCGACTGTGCGGCGGCGATGTTCTACCTCGGCATTTACCTGGGCAATGGGTACGGCGGCGGCCAACCTGACGTGTCGGCGGCTGTTGCGCGGTATGAGAGGGCGGCTGCGATGGGCCACTTGGGGCCATGTTTGAGTTTGGCCGTTGTCTCTATGGCGGCGACGGAGTGTCATGTGACGAGGCGAGGGGTGTTGCGTTGATTCGGGGTGCGGCAGTGGACGAGGGGAGTTGGCGTGCCAAGAAGGGAGGATGAGCTCGTGCAAAAAGGGTTTTTGTGAGGAGGGCGAAAATGAATGCGCCGATTCGCACACTGATTGAAGAGGCACGTGCGGTCGGTTGCCTGGTGCAAGCGTCTCAAACTGAACGAAGTTTCCCTTCCATTCTAAAAGGAGTGCCAAGAGAGGGAAGGGTCGAAAGTTGTGTGCATGCATCGTCAAAGAAAAAAGATCGTTCTCTGTGAAAACTGGTGCACGCACACGACTTGACGCATGGTGGGAGTTATGGAAGGCATTGTGCGGGCCAATTGGAAGTTCAGCATAAGGTGAGAGTTAGCGACACTGCGAAATGAACTCATTGTTTCAAAAATTGGGTAATTTTTCAATTTAATGTGCGCGGATGAGTCCGGCCCTTGTGGCTGTTTTTCCCACACTCTTGCGGCTCACATGGACCTCACACACCCGCCGCCAGCCAAGCGATTTCGCTGCCGCACACACAATACGCACGAGCAACCCTCTCGATCGCTTCTATATCGCCGGCATTAGCCTTGACAGCGTCTCTATTTACTGTCATTCTCGTTCCCTGTGCGTTGGCTTTGGATTGAAATTCAAAATGGGCTTCCGCGACAGCTTCCCCATTCGCCATAGCAAATGGATCGCGCGCGTTCTCGGCATCTGCTGCTGGCTTGGTAGGTCATTCGTTTACTTGCCATGCAATGACACTCGTCGCTCTAGTGGCATGTAATGAAATTCGCATGTCAGTGTACGTGTATGCGTGTGTATGCGTGTGTGTGTGTGTGTGTGTATGTGTGTGTGTGTGGTGTGTGTGAGAGTGTGTGTGTGTGTGTGTCAATGTGCGTTATTCCCTGGCTGTGTTTGACGTGGTTTGTTGTCTTGGTATAAGCGATTTGGTCATCATTAGAGTTGCCTCCAAACTCTCAGCACGGGACCTTCCTTTTTTATTCGCGGCGAATTCAAATTTCGGCTGTTTTTGTGAACGTCTTTGCTAATGCTCGTGTATTTTTCTCCTCCGCCCTTCTCCTTTCAGCGCTCTTCGGTACCGGCGGCGCTGTCATCGGGTCTGACTTTGGCATTGGTCTCTATGCCATGTGAGTTGCACTTGCTGCTGTTTGATAATTGCCACTCGAATCGAACGACTCTGTTTCGTCTGAGTGCAATGAGGGCGCGCTTACATTGCACGCCCTACTCACGATCGAGGCTCTATGGCGTTTCACGCGCATGCATGCGTGATCGCATAGTTATTTCGAGGGGTGTTGAGTGCAACACACACGTAAGATGCGCGTCCATCGCTCACACGACGCCCCTTCTGCCGCAGTCTTATCGGCATTCTCGTCTTCATCCTCGAGGCCTCGTGGATTCTGAACAAGTGCCGTTGCTACGGCGAGGGCGGCTGCTGCGACAAGTCGATCCGCGTCATGGCATGGATTGACACGTGGAAGAAGTTCATCGTCTACGTCGGGTGAGTGAGAGCGAACGACGACGAAGAGTGTGTTTGTTGCCTTGCAGCTAGAGTGCTGGGAATTTCTCAATTGTGATGCTGAGGAGCAAAGAGAATGGGGGGTGCCCTGCGAATTGCTGCACATCCAACTCTCATTAATTCCTGAGTCACTTACGTTGTTCTCGCCTTTCTCGACGCACAGTCTCTCGATCGTCTGCTTCCTTCACCAGAACGTCGTCATTGCGGCGGGCATCGTCCTCCTTCTCACTGCCATCGCCTATGGCCTCGGCACGTTCCGCGAGAACGACCCGGATCCCCGTGCCTCCGTCGTGGACTCGAAGTACGGCGCCACCGGCGGTAGCGGGGAGCCCGACGCCGTCCAGCGTGCCGTGTGAGCGTACTCTCTCTCTCTCTCTCTCTCTCCATTCGCCGCAGGCATGCGTAGTCTCTGCGGTTGCTGTCGTCAGTGGCCTTTCGTTAGCTCTCTCGGATTCTGCGTCTGTCGATCGCGTGCGTGCGTGCGCGCACGGGTGAGCGTCGTTATTAGTGAAAGCATTTGTTTGCCTCAAGCGCAATGTCGTAGTGCATGCAATGGCGGTCAGTAGTCAGTCTGAGCCTGTTACAATTTGCTTCTCGGTCGTAATGACTTCACGTGAGATAGTTCGCAACATAGTGTCATTGCAGCCGTCCATAGAGCACCACCTTAACACCAGCTCTGCCATTTCTGAACAGTCTGTGTGTGTGCGTGCTTTGTGTGCGTGGCGATTCTTCGTCATCCCATCAGGCAATACGCGCCCAGAGTGAGCCAATTTGGACCAATATAATCCGGACAGCCCGCGGAACATCAACACAAAAAGTTCAGTCCGGCTCAGTACGCCGGTCGCACGAAAAGCCATTCATTCGATTGCCTTGGCCAAACATGTCACAGACGACGAAAGGGAGGGCGCTGCTGAGGTCCTAGAGAAAGGTGGCGATAACTCAACTCGAGGCTGCTGCGATCTGCAGAATGGCGTGGAAAGACGTGGGAAAGACGGTCCTGAATTGCCTTGCGGTGTGGGTATTCATTCGTTGGTGTTTAGCTTTGCATCGAGTTGTCGCGCTCTGTTCAATGTGAAGAAACGTTGGAAGCGGTCTTGTTCGACTGCTCCATGGAAATCTCGCAGACGACTCACACTCCGCTCCCACTCCCCCCCCCCCCCCCCCCCCCCCCCCCCCCCCCCTCTCTCTCTCTTTCTCTCTATCTAGCCTCCTACTTTTTATCTTTGTCAGCTTGGGACGGCCCGACGTTGTGCTCGCGGGCGCCTTCGTCCTCCTCGTCTTGCTCTTGTTCGCCTGTTATCGTCGATTCTGCATGAGCGAAAGTGACCTACAAAAACTCAACGCTGCGATCGCCGAGCGCGCAAAGCTTAATGGGAGCGGTGGACGGGACGACTTGGCCGAAGTATGACCCTGTGGAGTCGCTTGCGTTTGGCGTTTTCATTGTATATATGTGCTATGGCTTGTTCGCGAGATCTACCGCGAGTTCGCGATGCTACTCGTGTTCGTTTTTAGTATAGTCAGGGGGGAGGGCTAGCCGGCGGGGCCCCTTGCGGAAACAGCTCGTTGCGTAGAGGTGCGGCCCAAGCAGTCCTCCAGTTTGCCTGCGGCCCGAGCAGTCCTCCAGTTTGCCTCGCGTAACTCGCCGCCCGCCATAGCACGACAGAGTGGTTCCCGTGGCCGGTGTTTCGGCCGCTTGCCATGCCATTATTTAGTCCAAGAGAGGTAGACACACTTGCACACACGTACGCGCGCGCACACACAGAGTGACCACAACTTAGGATTTTATCATTCTTTTTTCGCAACATCTCACTCGGCCAGTGCCCAGTCCATCGCAGGTGCCATCTCCCCAAGCGACTCGGTGTCGGCAGCCACGCACAGCCACGCACGCGTCGCACAAACGGACTCCAACCGTAGCGCGCGCGCACAGGCATCGGGCGTGGCCGCAGCATGTCCCGCACCGAGCGCCGTCCCCGCACTCGCACCAAACACCATTACGAGCAACTTGGCCGAAGGTGGCGCGTACGAAGCGACCGCCGCAATCACGCTGGAGCAGCGCTCGGCCTGCGCGGCGTCCGACGCAACGGTGGCATCGCACATGTACATGATGACGTCGAGCGACGATCCCACGACGGACATGGTGCGCTCTGCGCGATTGCCGAGGAGGCGGGCGAGGGGTACGCGCGGGTCGGCGTCGTCGTCGTTGGTGTGTACTGCCACGCCACGCGACATCATTTCGCGGACGGACTGCTGCGCGCCGTAGAGCGTCATGAAGTTGGTTGCGATGAGCTTGCCGGCGCTGTTGACCTCGCGGCGGCAGAGATAGACGCCTGCGCAGACTCCTGCATGTGGAATAGAGTGGAGCATGAGCCACTGGTGACGACACTCACGCACGCGCACTGAGATCGTCCCACGCCCACGGGCGAGCATTAATGAAGTGCAAACGCAAGCAATGTGCATACCGTTGACGCCGCGCGTGAGGCCCTTGGTCACGAAGGGGCTCGCATCGCTCCACATGAGGTTGTGCACGACGTGCTGCGCGCCAGAATCCAGCGCAGGCCCAAGCGCAAGCACATTACGCATGTCGTTAGCACCGCGCCGAGAGACCCACCGAGTCACGCGCTGGACGCCGCGTGACCACAGCGAGTCCGTCTCGCCGCCATTTGGCGTCCACACGCGACCGGCGCGGGTCGTCGCATCGATGTGCGCGCCAACAAGGTACCTGGGCGGGAGAAGGGGAAGCGGAGAGTTGAGCCATCCGCTAGAGTGCCGCACGCTCTGCATGCGCACAGGATGGTGCATACACATACCTCATGCGCGCGCTCGAGTAGAGGTCAAGTTTTGTCGGTGGTGCGCGGTAGAGTGTGTTGCCAACGGCGCACCACGTGGGAGCGTCCCTCCGGCTGAGAGTCTTCCACAGTAGCTCATCGGAAAAGAACGCCCGCCAGTCGCGGCACACGGCAGATGCGCTCAGTGCGCTCTTATAATCGAGATTGCAGAAGATGGCCCACTTGATTTCGGGCTGCGGATATATCCATCTAGTCAGAAAATATGCACGGGGCAACGGCCAACCAACAAAACCGACTCCCGGACTCACCGGAAGTATGTCGAAGTAGTTCTCGGCATCAATGTCGCCTGCAGTTTCGTCGCCGGCACCAAGACCGTACGCTGTGCAGTCGTACGCCGCGTCTTCGCCAACGAAAAGCGCCATGAATAGAGCATCCATTCGCAGTCGCAGCCGATTGTAACAGAAACGGTATGAGCTTCCAATCAGTGTCTGGCAATCGACAGTTTTCAACTTATGACAAGCGGATAGTTCACATACCCGTTATATATATTCGTGACCGTGTGTGTGTGTGTGTGTGTGTGTGTGCGTGTGTGTGTGTGTGTGTGCCTGTGTGTGTGTGTGTGCCTGTGTGTGTGTGTGCGCCGTGTGCTTGCGTGTGTGGTATGCGCGTGTGCATGCGTGGCTGAATCGTCATCAGTGCCCATTTTGCCCAAATAGGCAATGGCGACATCGGAAATTCAAAATGGTTCCCATTTCAGTCCAAAAACCGAGCCGAAATTCAAATTGGGTCGTGGCTCGTGTTACCTCAGCGGACACGTTACCCAGGTGGGTGCGCCGTCCGCATGACGACGTGACAGGAACATGTCCCAAAGAGTGGCCGGAAATTGCACGGCCAGTGCGTGTGTGTGTGCATGAGCTGTGTCGGTGAGTATGTGTAAGTTTTTTCATTGCAATGTAGGAATGTGGAGCACACGGGGCATGAACTTCAAGACAGAGTCGCTGGATCAGTCGCCGCACAGTTCGGCCGCTATGCGCAGAGCTTGAACCACTCTTTAGAACATCTAAAACAATAGCGCTGGAGAGCCGACACTTGAGGTGCGCCCTGCACACCGTTTGCTGGAAAGCGGGGTCGAAGCGAACTCTTGGTTGATGTGTTAGAGAAATGATTAATCCGGTGTCTGGCTGCGGAACATCAGCTGTGCTAGTAAATACCCACTCCTTCGAGCATAACTCCATGAAGATTAAACGCAAGCAAAATCACGACGTCAGAAATAAGAAGCCACTCAACACTCAAGAAAAGAAAAATGTTCGCTCGTCTCTCTCAGTCGGCGCGCATCAGCGCGGGCGTGGGCGCGGTGGCCATGGCGGGCCTCTCCCTCTACGCGGCCAAGAGCGCCGTCGGTGGCATGTCGACCGTCGCCGCCGCCGCAACGGACCCCGCGTTCGACGCCAACGAGTTCCGCAAGTTCCGTCTCCGCGAAGTGCAGCGCATCAGCCACAACACGGCCATCTACCGCTTTGATTTGCCGACGCCGCAGTCGCGGATGGGCCTTCCGGTCGCCAGCTGCATCGTCACCAAGGCCGACGGGCTCGTGGGGAGCGATGGGAAGCCCATCATTCGCCCGTACACGCCCATTACGCGCGACTCGACGCTCGGCTACTTTGATCTCCTCGTCAAGACGTACGAGAAGGTGCGCGGCGTTGCTTTGGAATTATGCATCTGCGCGGTTGTAGGTTGCAAACGATTGTGCCGGTGCACACTCGTGTGAGCATTTTTCGCGTGCGATCGTGTATAAGATGCGCAAGAGCGCGCGCGCGCGTGCATGTATGCTTATGTGATGTGCATCTCTCGTGGTCTTCGGCCAATGTGTTGGTGATTGATTAATGGCTCACCGCAGACATCATCTCTATTATCGTCGCAGGGCAACATGTCAAAGCACCTCTCGCAGATGAAGCCCGGCGAATATCTTGACGTCAAGGGCCCCATTGTAAAGTTCAAGTACGAGCCGAACGCAAAGCGCGCCATCGGAATGGTCGCCGGCGGCACGGGTATCACGCCCATGTACCAGGTGCGTGCATGTGCTTTCTCGTGCTTTCACGTGAAAGTTTGCGTGTGTGCGTACGCGTGTGTGCGTACGTGTGTGTGCGTACGCCTGTGTGCGTGCGCCTGTGCGTGCATGTTTGCTGTGATTGCTGGGAGTGAGTATGCGTGCGTGTGTGTGCGCGTGCGTGGAATGCTCGTTCGCGTTCTCTAATCCCATCACTGTATTGTTCGCGTTTGTCGGTCCAAATGCTCCTAGTCTGGGTGACGGTTTTGCCGTCGCACAACCGGCATGAAACCCACTCGCAAACGTCACTCTCCGCCGGCTGCGTCCTGACTGTCCACATGCACTTTCCCACCGCAGGTGATCCAGGAGGTGCTGAGCAACCCCAACGACAAGACGAACCTGACGCTTGTGTTTGCAAACATCGCCGAGGAGGACATTCTCCTCCGCAAGGAGCTCGACGCCCTCGCCGCCAAGCACAAGAACTTCCGCGTCCACTACGTCCTCGAGAAGCCCCCGGCGGGCTGGAAGGGCTCCGTCGGCTACTTCAACGAGGAGCTCGGCAAGAAGCTGCTGGTGCGTCGTCCACACACTTAACTGTGCGCTTGTGTGTGTCTTGTGAGCGTGTTATGCGCGTGCGTCAACAACACTCCGTCACACACTTAACAGTCCAACTTCCCATGCGCTTGTGTGTATCTGTGAGGGCAATGTGTGTGGGTTTACCCGTGATTTTCAGACCCACAATCGACTTGACACGCGACGAACCCTTCTCCCAGCCGCCCCCTGCCGACGGCAACATGGTGTTTGTGTGCGGTCCGCCCGGCATGATGACGGCCGTGAGCGGCCAGAAGAACATGAAGGACTTCAGCCAGGGCGAGCTCTCCGGCATTCTGCTCAAGCTCGGCTACAACAAGGATCAGGTGTTCAAGTTCTAGGGTGACGGACACAAAGGGGGAGTGGAATGTGTGTGCTAGGGCGCCCTCGATTACGAGGCATGCGATGCACGAAACGCGCACATATTTTGAGACCCCGTTCTCTAGAATGAAAGAACGATGTAACATCTAGGGAGATACACGAGCTCTGTTGCATTCATTACGTCCGGCACGCGCGCACGCACGCGCACGCACGGCCTCCCTCACGCAGAGACCTTCTCCACAAACAGCCACAGCCCCGAGCTCGGCGCATACGGCGCGTCCATCGTCGTTGCCTTTCTCGCCGGCAGTCTCCCTTCAAGGTATCGGCGCGTCTGGTCCCACACCAGCGCTGCGGACCGCGACGATGTGGCAATGGAGCGATTGCCCACAACCACGAGTTCGTCGCCGCCCTTGCGTCCAGGCAGAGGCCCGCTTATCCCGCGCAACGACGCCGAGAACGTCCCATCGCTCTCCCGGCGGTACGCGACGGCGGCAATGGGGTCGTTGCAGCCGGCATCGTGGGCGTCGGTGCGTCCCGTCCGCGCCGCCTCCCGCGCATTCCTGAACGAATTCGTGTCGTCGATGGCGTGCACACCGTCGCGCGTGCACTCGCACACCGTCTCGACGTCGGCGCGGCGAGGCGGGAGACCGAGCGTGCTCCGGCGCTGCTCGAGAGGAGCTGCCCGAACGGGCTGGACGGTAGTCCGCGAAGTACGGGCGCAGCGGCACTCGGCCGGGGTCGTAATGCGCAGAAACGCGACAAGCGCACTACCACCCTGGAGGCGATCTAGCGACAGCACAAGCGAGGACTCGCCGGCGCGGTCGGGCACGCACGTGAACGTCGGCCGTGACCCGTACTCTTCCCAAAGCATCGCGAGTGCCTCCGTCGAGTCGTCGTCGGGGACGTCCTCCGGCAACGGCCAGCCGTCGTGCAATTTCGTCCACGCGGACACGAGTCTGTCCACCTGCCCTTTGTAATCGCCAGGGAGGACCGGCACAGTCAGGTGGTCCCCGTACATGTAGCGCGCAAGCGCCGAGAAGGCGTCCCCGGCGCTCGCGTACGAGCCCATAGGCCGTTCCGAGTGGGTCGCGGTGCGAAGCACATACGTCGCAAACGCGCCATTCCGGCACTCGACAAATGCATGGCGCAGCGCTGGCTCCGCGGCGATGGAGTTCGCGACAGGGTCCTCGTCGCCGTTGCCCGTCACCGCTCGCCCAGAGCGCCGTGTGAGAATGCGCGTCCCACGCCCGGTTACCTTCGCCTCCGCAAGCGCCGTCGCAAGCTCGCCGAGGTGAGAGCCACCGACATGAACCTTGCGCAGAGTAGCGAGGCGGCCAGAGCACAGGGCGTGTCCGGCGGCAGACTCGTTTCGCCCGATGCGGGGGTCGTCCAGCAGCGACTGCAGCGCCTGAGCAAACGCCCGCGCGTCAAAGGGATGTAAGGCGCTCCCACCAGTGCCGCTCTTCTTGGCAATTCGCGACTGCACACGGCGCGTCGCCGCGGCAGGTGCAACTGCTTCGCCGTGTGGACGTTCCGCCGGTCGCGCGCCCGCCCACTCGCGGCCGGCGCGGAAGATCGACAGACAGATTGCCTCCGCGGGGCTATGGGCACGCTCCACGCGCCCCGCAGGCCTGTCCGTGACATTCCAGTTGCTGGATTCAGGGAAGACGCAGTACGACCAGCGCCAGTGCGGCATCTGCACGGACACGCGGCGCTGGAAAGACCGGCGGAGGGTCACAAAGATGGGACCGCGCGGCATGTCAATCTCGAGAATCGCATCGAGCGGCCAGGCAATGTAGAGACGCTCCTCGTCGGTGGACTCGCCATCGTAGGCACTCGAGCCGCTCCCCATACGCGGACTGTCGAGCAGCGGGACATCGGTCACGTGCCGGGCGTCGAAGTTCGCGAGCGACCTATGCAGGGCCTTGAGCGCAATTGCCATGTCACGTGCGCACTTGCCGCGGACCATCCTGTTCCAGTGCTTGGCGGTGCAAGCGAGGGCGGACAGATCGCGCGCCGCGTCGAGGGATCCAACGACCTGCTCTTGGATCTCGGGGGGAAGCGCCGTGAGGAAGTCCATTTCTTGCCGCCGGCGCCCTTTGCAACCGTTGCTCGTGGTGAGACAGCAGTCTGCCTAACAACGCGCCAGGACAGCGCACTTATGTAGATGCGGGACACTGGCAGCGTGCGTCCTTCGCGGCTCAAGCACTTTGTGGCTGTCGTGTGTTCTGGCCGACTGGCATGAGGCATCAGTGTCATGCGGGGTGGGGGTTTCGCACAACACATTCCGACCATGACGTCATGGAGTTCAACGTCACCCGCTTTTGGAAGCTGGAGAGTTCGCCGTGTCTCCGTGACCACTCTCTCTGCTCTGAGCGACTCTACCGCGTGCGCGCACATACCTCACCGTCCATTCACTTGGCAGCAAACGGGCGGACGTTCTTGTCTCTAGGGAGAGTCAGAACGAGAGGGGACTGCGAGGGTCAGGATGCTAGCGATCACTCGAGTAACAGCGATCGCGTCTTACCGTGTCGTGCTGTTTTCATGACACCCCTTCAACACTTACTGTCGCACTTATTCTTCCTGTCGCGAAGACGAGGCAACCGTCTGTCGTCACAGTGAGTGCTAATGCACTTTGCCAATATGTAACCCCGCATAACATCCAAACTGAGATTGAACACATGCGATCAAACTTTGAACGAAGCAAAGCTTCTCAGAGCAGAGAAGAAGTCCTGTGTAATGCTCCTCTCACAAAAGGCGAAGGAAAAACACGAAAGCCAAAAAATCATTCCTTCGGCATCTCACTTCTGCCACGTCTCACTTACGGACGAAAAAGCACACCAGCGATCATGTTGCCAATTCAATGGCCACACGTCCACATATCAGATCCAAACGCATGACGTACACAGTCGAATTGTTTTTCAAGGATCTTGGAGAGGGGACCTTGTGACCGTGCGTGCGTGCCGTGCGTGCGTGCGTGCAGACAACGTTGCTCTTGCACAACGCCTGATTGGCGTGCCAGATAAATTTGCAATTTGCGTTAATTCTCTCCAGATTTGGCGAGATGCTCACATTAATTTCACGGTTCGAGTTCGAGGGAACGCCCCTTTGGTGGTGACATTGCAGTCCCAATCGTTTCCCCGCGCGCGCCACATTTCTCAATTGCAGCGGGGTTGGCCGCCCACTGTCACACACACACACACACACACACACACACACACACACACACACACACACACACACACACACACACACACACACACACACACACACACACACACACACACACACACACACACACACAGCCCACCCACTCTCTTTCCATCCCCTTGCAGTGCCTCTTCTTCTCTCCAACATTGCCGCCTTTCTTCGTCCATTTTTCTCCGGACATTTATTGCGGTTTGAGTGCGTCACCAAAATCTTCTACAGGGTGCACCTTAATTTTGCTCGAAACCGCTTTCGCGCCGTTCGGCGGATCGCCGTCGCTCTTCGATCCGATCTCGCTTTATTACGAGTCGCCGACAGCGACGCGAGTACTCCCACCCACTCTCTTCGTCGCTACTCTCACTCCCCCCGCAAGTCAGCGAGTCGTCGCGGGAAAGGCCGATTCGCCAAAATGGGTCGGAGGGGCCGCAAGCGCGGGGGTGGCGGGGGTGGCGGTCGCGGTGGCCACGGCGGTCGCGGCAACGGCAGGAGTGATGGCGGCGGCGATCGCAGCGTCTCGCGCAACCGGAAGCGCTACAGTGATCCCGGGGAGCTTGCCATGTTCCAGCGTATGTGGTGGAACGAGTACTCGCACGGCGGAGAGCGACAGGCCAAAATGGACGACAGCCTCTTTGGCGCGCACTACAAGGGAAAGCACGGCCGCGGGAGTCTCGGCGCGCGCGGCGCAGAGTTTCATTTCGACTACAACGCCGACGACGTGATTGGCTCCACTGTCGGTCTGTTTGACGAAGGACGGAAGCGGGGATCGCAGCCGAACCTGCACCGCTTTGCCTCGGTGGACGGCACGGGCAAGGTGCGTCGGCACTCGTGGATGGGCGAGCGCCTGAATTCGTCCTCGGACGACGACGACGACGACGACGAAGATTCGGAATCGGAATCCGATGAAGATGGCATATCGTCCGAAGAGAGCGCCGAGGTGGACGACGTGGGCGGCGACGTGGATTTGGACGAAGAGAGTCTCTCGGAGGGTGCGTCTGACGATGACGAGGACGGTGAGGAGGGCGAAGAGAGCGCGGACTCTGAGGAGGACGAGTTCTACGACGCACTCGCTGAAGGTGGGAGTCGTGCGACTTTCTCGATCTCTGTTGTGCTTTTTGCTCGTATTGCTGCGATGCGTTTTGCACACGTGAGGCTGATCGCGCTTTCCCCTCTGCGCGTCAGGCCTAGAGAGTGGCGATCAGTCGTCGTCCTCTGTCGGCATCGTCAACGACGGCATGCTGTTCTTCGTCGACAGAGTGGGCGACCCCCCCTCCGCACGCGAAGCCATGGGCTCGCCGCAAGTTGTCCCCAAGGGCAAGTCGCCCGCGCCCGCCGAAGTCTTCATTCCGCTCGAGTCGGTCGCGTCGTCCGGACGCAAGGGGAAGAAGCAGACGAGGCGCGAGAAGAAGGAGGCCGAACGCCGTGCACGCGCGCAAGGCAACCGAGCGAACGGTCGGTCGCAAAGCACGCGCGATCCCAACGCACCCGTGTGGGCACGCGGCGACTCCTCAGGCGAAGACTCTGACGCTGAGGCCGCCATGCTCGATTACATTGAGAATGCGTCGATCGCGAGCGGCGACGGCGTGTTGGACCACGCGGCGGTGGCGACGCTCGTGTCGGGGCTCAACCTCAGCAACATGGATTCGCCCGAGAGCAGCGAGAGCGAGGACGCCGCGGCCATTGCGGCGGCAATTGACGCGCAGTTTGGACGCAGGCACTCGAATTCGAAGCGCGCGCTGAAGCGTGAAATGCTGCTCGCGGATTTCGCCTTGACGGAGTCGCCCCACAAGCCGGAGGGTCGGGGTGGCAAGCGCCGGGATGCGAAGGGACCGCGCGGCGCGTCCGGACACTCCCCGAACAAGGGCCGCCAGCAGAAGGCGCACAAGGGACACTCGAAGGCGGCCGGCGCCATCGTGTCGCGCGCGCGCTCGGACCAGCAGCGGTGGGTCGCGTCGAGCGATGGGCCGCTCAACAAGGGGCCGTCCTTGGGTGGCGTCATTTACGCCGCGTCGACGGCTTTGGAAGTGGTGGTGCCCGAGCCCATGATGGATGTGGGCGGAGAGAGCGACGGGAGCGCGTGCTTTCCCGCGGCCGGTGTCGGCATGGACGACGTGTCTTCAGACGAATGCGGCGGCGTCGGCGGGAGCGGCCTTGGCTATCGCCCGTGGGTGGCTGTGTCCGGCGCAGAGTACGGCGACGACGACGCGCGCATGGACGCCGAGGAGGCCAAGTTCCAGGCGATTGCGAAGGGCTGCTTTGAGCTGGGCGCGGGCATCCCGTTCCCTATGGGGCCCGTTCCCGACGATACGACGGAGGCGCCGCGGGGGTTCAAGGAGCGGCTGAAGCTGTCGCGCGCGCAGGGCCGCAAGAGGCACCTGAGCGAGGGCGACGGCCAGAACGACCGCCCCGAGGGCAAGAAGCGTCTCCGTCGTGGCGAGAAGAAGCGCGCTGCTGCTGCGGCGGCCGTGCATCCGGGGGAGAACGCGGCGTCGATGGACATTGCCTCGATGGTGCGCATGCTGCGGGACTTTGTGGGCGAGCCGCGCCTGGACAAGATGCCGCTGCCACCCATGGGACGGAAGCAGCGCCGGCAGATACACACGCTGGCGTCCCTCTACCGCCTGCAGAGCCGCAGCCACGGCAGTGGACAGCGGCGCTACCCCGTGCTGTTCAAGACGCGGGAGTCAGGCCTCCCCGAGGACCACGTGCTCGAGGCGGCCGTGCGGCGACTGCGCGCCCAGCTGCCGGACGAACGGCACGACCAGGACGAGCGGCCTTCGCGGCACGGAAAGAAGGGCGGCTATGCAGTGTCTGCCGTCGTGGTCAGCGGCGGCCCTGCGCCTCGCGTCGGCGCTGTCGTCGGCGCGCATGCGGGTCCCATCCCAGACTCGAATATTGGCAACAAGATGCTGCGGGCGATGGGGTGGCGGCCGGGCGACGGGCTCGGTGCTTCCAGCGACGGCATTAGCGCGCCCATCGACGCGTTTGTCCGGCCGCACCGCGTGGGCCTTGGTCATTAGGCACTGCGTTTGCCGTCGAAGTGTTTGTTCGATTTTGTCATGGAGGTCTACCCCTCTCGCTCCCCTCACGGGGATTGCAGCGAATTTGGCTGTCGCATATGGCGCGTGTGTACATACGTCGCTTGCGTTGCTGCGGGCGTTCACTAGTACAATTGCGTTCTGACTCGATGCTTGTAATTTGGGCCGTTGAAATTGGTGAAACGCCGCGCGAATATGTGTGTGTGTGTGTGTGTGTGTGTGTGTGTGTGTGTGTGTGTGTGTGTGTGTGTGTGTGTGTGTGTGTGTGTGTGTGTGTGTGTGTGTGTGTGTGTGTGTGTGTGTGTGTACAACAACTCAAACATGCATCGAACGCCGAATTCACAGACACCCACAGAAGCAGCAGCACGGGGCAGTCCACTCGCGACATCACGCTCTTCACTTGGTCACGTGAGAACATCACCAACGAGGACGCCTTGAGCTTGGGGTCGTGCGCAAAGCACGCGCCGCCCTTCTCGACCTCGCGCACGGACCGCTGGCAGAGCAGCTCCGCCGATTCCCGAGTGAGGGAGCGGTAATTGTGCATCATCCTTAGAGGGTACGGGGAGGGATTGAACGCGGAATGAGTGCGTGTAAGCAACGGTCACGCGTGGGAGGCAAGTCACGCACGAATGAGCGCCACAGTCCCTCGGTACAGACTGCGACTGACTCCCAAAACACATGCACACACGTGAACTTACTCACACGCGCATGCTTATCACACGCGCGATGCACGCACACAAACAACATTCACACACACATTCACATGCACGCACGAACACACACGCACGCCCGCACGCACTTTGCGATGCATTCCTCGCGGTTTGCGTACACGCGTGGCTTCTTCCTCTCGAGAGCGGCGAGTGAGTCGATGCCCTTGGCAAGCTGGTCGGCTGCGTGCGTCTGGCTCCGGAACAGCGGCGCCATGCCCTGGTGGTGACAGTGAGCACGCCCGCCGACGACAAGTAAGGAGGGTTAGACTCGCGCGCGCATGTGAAGAGTGTGACGTTAAATATTTTCTCTGCCCACGCGACATGCGTTCGCAAATACGCCACACGGACGTCACACGCACCTCGATGAGAACGATACTCTCCACGCGCGAGGGAAACGTCCCAGTGAACTGTAGCGCATGTGCCGTAAGTGCCACGAACAGCGTCGGGTGTGTGGTACGTATGTGTGCGTCTCTGTGTGTGCGCGCGGGCGTGTGGCGAGCGGAGTGCGTGTGGTGAGTGCGCTGTGTACGAGTGAGCACGTGTTGTCCAGTCTGCAGCTGTGCATGGCCCTCCATATCCTTTGCAAGCGTACGTGCAAGACGTCTCCGTGCGACACTTTCCCTCTACTCCACATCTGCCGCCTGCTGCACGTGACTCACCATCGACGCAATGCCCGCCCCCATACTGTGCGCCATAAATGAGAACTTGGTCCATCCCAGCACTGCGAAGGGCAGATGTGAGCAGCAGACGAAGAAGTTGCGCCTCCCACGCGACAGACTATATGACAAGCAATCCTAGCAAGGACGCGTTACCAAGCCGACACTTCAATCCTAGCAAGGACGCGTTACCAAGCCGACACTTCTGGGGATCCCACACGCGCACGCACACACACACACTCACCGTCCACGATGCTCTGCAGAGACAATCGACATCCGGAATGCGGAGAAAGGGGTTAGAGACACCGTCAGCAAGGCACGGGGAGCGGTGAGAAGAGGGGAATCGCACATAGAATGACCAGTGCGACAGAAGAAGGAGACGCGTGCTACTCACGCGGACGTTGTACAGCCAGTCGGCGTGAAAGTACGAGGCCCCCGGTGGCTTGTGATCGGAGAACCCGTGGCCGGGAAGGTCGACGGCAACGAGATTGATGTCTGGCGCATTAAGAGTGAGTTATAGTGAGAAGAAGTAGAAAACGAACTCTCTGAGGCATGCCAATTTTTCTCGACAGCAAGGCGATTGCTTTGCGCGGTGAAGGAGTGTTCTTAGAAGAAGCATCGGATCTGCGTATTGGTGCGCCTTCCGCGCACAATGTCGACGGATCCAACGAGACATACCCTTTGGAAGAAGCGGCGCAACAGCGTCGAATGTGTTCGAATTGTCGAGCCAGCCTGACGCAGCGCACACACGTTTCGTGCTTATTAGCGTGTATGCGAACCTATAGGCATCACTATCGAGAACGCCAGCAATCACATGCGCGCGGATTTGCACACGAGCCACCGCACACAGACACTTCACGCATGCCCACACACCGTGAAGTCCGAGAAACGGCTTTCCGTCGCCCGGTCCCCACGACTTTGCCGCAATTCGAAGTCCGCTGGGAAGCGTAATCGTCAACAGGCGCGCCATGATTGCGTCGGTTGCGATCTGTATGTGATTTTTTCAAAAAAATGTCCTCTTTTCTGTTGGTCGAGAGGCCTGGAGAGGGATCTCAAATGCAAGCACACGCACGAGTGCGCTTCGTGCGTGTGTGCGTGCGTGTGTGTGTGTGTGTGTGTGTGTGTCCGTGTGCCGTGTTCTTCCGCGGTTTCTTCCGCCGCCGTGTTGTGATTGGTCAATCCACGGTGACATGGAAGCGAACTAACCCTCACTCTACGTGCAACCAATCGTAATCCCATTGTGTGACTGTTGTTGACAATTGGACGAAAGGCTCACACAGATCAGTATAATCGCTAGACGATTGCGAACACAGCGCTCTCAGCCTCAAGATTTTGCAGCCCATCGTCTCGTGGAACTCACTGAAAAAGAAACAAAATGGCATCGCAAAAGTTTGACGCCTTCGCCGTCGTTGAGCCTGGAAAGCCAATCCAGCGCATCACGCTCGATCTCCCCGCCCTCAGCGCAAAGGACGTCCGCATCGAAGTGACGCACTGCGGCATCTGTCGCAGCGACGTCGATTTCGTCGACCAGAAGTACGGTCCCACGCCGCTGCCGCTCATTGCCGGACACGAGGTGATTGGAGTTGTTCGCGAGGTTGGCTCTCTCGTGACGAACGTAAAGCCGGGCATGCGCGTGGGCGTGGGCCCCCTCTGCTCGTCGTGCTCCAACTGCGAGTGGTGCTCGACGGGGCGGGACAACCTGTGCGGCACGAAGCAGCTCACGATCGCCAACGGAAACCGCGGCGGATTTGCGACGCACATTCAGATTGACGCGCGCTATGCGTTCCCAATCCCCGAGGGGATCTCGTCGGAGGCCGCTGGTATGGCATTCAGCGCCGCCAGTTTCCGCTCGTCCTTGCCTTCGCCATCACCGTGCACAAGTCGCAATCGATGACGCTCGACCGCGCCGTGATCGACCTCGGTCGTCCGTTGAGTG
>CALSCQ010001655.1:0-12876 GCA_943704525.1 Pigoraptor vietnamica | reverse complement strand
CGCGCGCCACGGCATCGCCGCCGACGTCGAAGTTGTCTCGTTCGATAAGATCAACGAGGCCGTCGACCGCGTGCGCAAGGGAACGTCCGCCTTCCGCCTCGTCCTGAAGCACTGAGAGAGGCTGGGGAAGAGAAGACTGTTTTTGCGAATGGCAAAGTAAACGTCGAGTGATCAATTGTAGGAATGGCGAGCAGCGAAGCTGCGAAGCCATTCCGTCATAGTACGAGGATTACGACGGCGTAACCTCTCCAACTCTGATTTAGGCCGGTTTATCTTCAGTACTCCTAAAATTTGAACTTCGCGCCCACGCGCATGCGCTGGGAGCGGTATAAAGAAGAGAAACACATCCCCCTTGATCCCTTGGCCTAAAATCTTTAGGACGACCCGAAACTGGGAGGCGCCCATCAGATAATACAGCCAGGGTCACTGAACAGGGGCATGGCGCCGCAGTGCAAAGCACGAGCACGCGAGCGCTGCCGGCGACTAGACGCACGCGACGCGAAAAAGAGAGTCAAGCCGGAGAAAGAGGTAGATCGTCATCGGGTGGTGTGGGTGGGAGAGTTGGAGAGGTTACGCCGTCGTAATCCTCGTACTATGACGGAATGGCTTCGCAGCTTCGCTGCTCGCCATTCCTACAATAAGTACTTCGGATTCCTCCGGCTTGACTCTCCAACTCTGAATCTTCAAAGATCCATGGCGCTCAGTCGGGCCGGGGCGCAGCCACGTCGACGTCATCGCCAGCCACCGGCACGGGGAGCGCTAGCGGGGGTAGTTGGCGCGGACGACTCCGATTGTAGAACTGGTGGAAGACCGTGAAGGACTTCCAGCGCCCGCGCGCCATCACCGTGAGCACGTCGGCGCCCTGGTCCAGGGCGTACGACGCACCCGCCATCCGAGCCGACCCGCCCTTGAAGCGTGTCGTGTCGATACCGGCTTCCTCGAGGTTCGTCTTCATCAACACCGAGATGCGCTCCGCACCGAGGGCGTCAAAGAAGGGGTCCCCCATACCATCCGCTGCTGCCGACCGGCGCCGCCGCGTCGACAGGATGAGGGCGTCCGGCGTCTCCGCCGCACGCCGGGACAGCGTGCGAGCGAGGTACTCCGCGAGCGCGGCCACCGGGCAAAGCACCGGCTGGGCCGCAAATGCCGCGAGATCCAACGCAGGCGAGGAAGCCACCACACGATCATTCTTGGCCCCGTAGATACGGAGCGAGAAAGTGGATGCGGACGTCCGTTGAATCGAGGACAACGGGATCCGCGCTAAGTCCGAAGGGCGCAGAAAAAGCGACAGCATCAGCAACCCGATCAGCTTTCGCGTCAGCAGCTCCATGGAAAGGGACGTGTTAGGTCCCCAGGACGTGAAAAGGGCCAGAACCTGCCCAACGTCCCACGACTCCTCGTAGCGAGGCACGGCCGTGGGGCGGAGCCGCTGCGCACCGCTGATCAAGCGGTGGATGTCGCCGTCGACCGGGAGTGCCGTCCCAGTCGCCATTGCGACGGTGGTCGAAATCGCTGAGCGCAGCTGCTGCAACTCGGCGGCCGACGCTCCCGCCGCGAACTGTGCCGCTAGAAAGTTGGCAACGTCGACCGGGGAGGGAGCCAGCACCGAACCGGAAGTCCGGGCACAGTGCTCCACCCACTTACGCCAACGGTAGGTGTAGTTGGTGTCCGTCGACGGGCGGATGGACGCACCCAAGAGGCGACGAGCGTCCGCCGAAAGGCCGCGACCCGACTGGGCGCGCCCGATATACGACAAGCGATCGCCCGCCATGTGGTCGAGCGGTACGGAGCCTCGTTCCCGGTCGCCCCCGGTAGGAACGTGGCCGTTCGCCGGGGCAGGAGGAGGGGAAAGTCGCACAGAAGGGAGAGGAGGACGGGGAACCACGGCTGTCCACGCCAAAGTGGGACCACGATGGTCATTGTGAGGCGTTGGCGCTGCACCATGCGCAACACCCGCCCGATCATGTTGAACGGGGGGTTGCCGTAGAGGTTCTCGCCCGTCAGGTCCGTCTGCGCGAAAAAGTCGATCATCGTGGCCCCCGGCTCCGGGCGGAATGACACGAAGCGCGGTAGCTGCGCGTTGAGGCGTGTCGCGAAACAGTCGAGCGTATGAGACCCCCACGCGAGGTCGAGGACGCTGAAGAGGCGACGGTTCAGCATCCAGTCGGAGGGGTCGTGACGCACCCGCGAGAGTGCGTCCGCCCAGACGTTGAGACGTCCAGGGATGTGCCGCGCCGTGAACTGGATGCGCAGTCGCATTGCGAGCTCGAAGAGGGGACGAAAGATCGCGGTCAGGAGGGCGTTGCGGCCCCCTTGATGGTTGATATACGCGCGCGCGGTCATGTTGTCTGTCTGGATGAGGACCGCCATGCCGGGCTTCAGAAGGTGCTCGAAGGCGAGCACTGTCAGAACGACTGCCCGGCACTCGCGCGCGTTGTTGGATTGCGCCGCCTCCCACGGGCGCCAGAAGCCGCGGGCGAACGAGCGAAGTACGTGACCGCCCCACCCGAATGGGGAGGCGTCCGTCGTCTCGATCAGATCCGGTGGGCGCGGGAGGATTCTGCGCCCATTCCAGTCCTGCAGCGACTGGCGCCACCACTGCAGCTCGAGGAGAGCGGAGGGTGGGAGGGAGATGTGCTCGTCCCAGCGCCGTGTTGCGAGCGCCGCGTTCTTGGTGTGAAGCAGCGCGCGCGTCTTGAAGCGTGTGTGGGCGACGGCGGGTGTGACCGCGTTCAGCTTGCCCAGGCACCCCGCCAGTTGGCGGAGTGTCAACTGGCCGGTTGCTTGACGAGCCAGCGTCTGGGACACGGAACGGCGAACGTCGCGGAGCTTCTCGCGGTCGAGGCGAAGAAGCATCGCGTGCGAATCGATCACGAACCCGAGGAATGTCGCCGACCGGGAGGGATCGAGCGCCGACTTGTCCAGGCTGATCACGAAGCCCAAGTCGCGTAGGAACGAAAGCGCGAAGTCGCGGTGGCTGAGGGCTTCCTCGCGAGAGGACGCCATAAACAGCAGATCGTCCAGGTAGATGACGCACCGCATCCCGCGAGCGCGGAGAAGTGCGACGACCGGGCGGAGCAGCTTGGTGAACAAACGCGGGGCGCACGACACCCCAAAGGGCAGGCAGGTGTACTCGTACCGTCGACCACCGCACACGAAGCGGAAGAAGGGGCGGTCGGCGGGTGCGAGGGGAACGTGCGCATACGCGTCCTTGAGGTCGATCGAGAACAGCCAATCGTCGGCGCGCAGCAGATCGCGCACCGTGCCCAGCCCCTCCATCTTGAAATGTTCCTTGCGGATGGAGGCGTTGACGGCGTTGTTGAGGCCCAAACAGCCTCGCCACTTGCCGTTCTTCTTGGGTACGACAAAGAAGAGCGAGTAGTACCCCGGCGTGGGCTCGGGCGCGTCGGCGGCGCCCACGTCCACGACGATCCCCTTCTGCCGGTAATCGTCGCAGATCTCCCGTTGCGCGCGCATCGCGTCGACGGGACCCCGAAAGACCGGGGGGCAGTTGCTGACCGGAGGCTTGACTTGTTCCCAGCCGAGGTCGAGAGCGCCGGACACGGCGTCGACGACCCACTGGTCGGCCGGGAAGAACTCGCGCCATCGTGAAGCGAAGCAAGCGAGCCGGCCCCCAATGCGCGTGGGGGCGGGCAACGAACATAGGGTTAGGGTTAGGCGCGCCACGGCATCGCCGCCGACGTCGAAGTTGTCTCGTTCGATAAGATCAACGAGGCCGTCGACCGCGTGCGCAAGGGAACGTCCGCCTTCCGCCTCGTCCTGAAGCACTGAGAGAGGCTGGGGAAGAGAAGACTGTTTTTGCGAATGGCAAAGTAAACGTCGAGTGATCAATCAATACGTGACGTCATGCTGACATCGTGCGCGTTCGCTGGGCATTTTTCAAATCTTGCGTTCTGTCGCTCACTCGTTCTCCCTGCGCAACCGCGTTGGTCGTCTGCGAAAATGGCGCAGAAAGCACAGCAGGTGCGGCAGATGATGCGTGCGTCTCTCAACGTGAAGACTGCTGAGAAGGAGAAGGTTACGTCCAAGTTCGCAAAGTGGGTGCATTCTCCTCACTCTGTGAACTCTTTTCGTACTCTTTGCTCTCGAGTGAGTGAGTGTGTGATGTGTGTGTGTGTGTGTGTGTGTGTGTGTGTGTGTGTGTGTGTGTGTGTGTGTGTGTGTGTGTGTGTGTGTGTGTGTGCATATTGTGTGTGTGTGTGTGTGTGTGTGTGTGTGTGTGTGTGTGTGTGTGTGCATACTTCACAGCAGCGTCTGCGCAAGCAAGCTGCGTACATGCCAACCAGTTATACCCTCAGGTACAACAACGTGGGACAACTCGTGTGTGTCCTCTGCAACGTCATCGTCAAGAGCGATGCACTGTGGCCAGCGCACCTGCAGAGCGCCAAGCACAAAGAGGTGCGTGCGTGCGCATGATTGTGTGTCGATGAATTCTCTGTTATGGTCTATAATTTGTGTGATGTAGTTCTCAGTGGGCTGTCGTACTAGTGTCGGATCATGCTTATTCGCAGCGCTGACGCTACTCGTGTGTCTCGTGAGCTACTCTGTTGTGGTCCATGATTGTGCGTGTGCTGTAGTCGTGGGCCTGCGCGTGCTGTCGTGTACTTGCTGTTATGGTCCATAATTGTGCGTGTGCTGTAGTCGTGGGCCTGCGCGTGCTCGTGTACTTGCTGTTATGGTCCATAATTGTGCGTGTGCTGTAGTCGTGGACCGTCGTGTACTTTGTCGGACGCGTGCATCATGTTTCATTCGCAGCGCTAACGCTCACTCGTCGCCTTGCAGTGTCTTGCCGCCCTCAAGGACCCTCCAGCGCCCGTGCGTGCTGCACAGCCGCCTGCGAGTGCGCAGTCTGTCGACAAGCGACCGCGTGCGGACGCTGTGGATGAAGAGCCGCCCGCGAAGAAGCAGCGAGGTGCGTCACTTCTGTGCTGTTAAGTGCATGGATAGAGGACGTTTGAGTGTGTGTGCGTGCGTGTGTGTGTGTGTGTGGTGTGGGTGGGTGGGTGTGGGTGTGGGTGTGGGTGTGTGTTTGTGTGTGTGCGTGCGTGTGTTACAGTGCACGTCGAAATCTCAACGTCACACACAATGCAGTTGAGTCGACTGTTCAGCAAGCGCCCGTCGCTCCCCCAACACGAACAACGACCGCTCCGACGGCCGTACCATCGTCCACAGCTTCAGTAGCAGCGCCCGCGCGGAACGCCGGCAAGGCGTCGGAGAAGGAGAAGGATGCGCTTCCCGCGGGTTTCTTTGACGATCCCACGCGCGATTGGCGGCACAAGGAAGCCGAGAAGGCGAAGGAGGCGCAGTTGGGGAAGGAGTGGGAGCTGTTTCAGGAGGAGGTCGCGAAGGACGAGGCCGTGGCCGACGACTATGTGCGCGAGGAAGAGCACCTGGGTGCGTTCCATTTTCCGTCTGTTTTTGTGTAGTGTATGTTATTGTTGTTGATTGTTTTTGACTCGCGGTGTTGTGTGTCGTCGTTGTACGTCTAGGTCTATGACGCGTACGTCTGTGCGTGCTCTGCGTGTGGTCGTGGAACTGTGTGTCTCACATCCGTGTGCCTCGCGTCCACGCAGAACAAGAGGACAAGGCCGCTGTTTTGCAGCACGAGCAAGAGCAACTCGCCACGCGCGTGCGGCGCCTCAAGGAAATGCGCGAGGTCCTCAAGCAGCGGCCCCCACGTGACAGCGCGGCCGCCGCAGAGTCCAGCGATTCGGACATTGATCCGGACTCGTTTGACTGGCGCGCAAAGCGTGTGCGGTGAAATACGCCACTGTGCATCGTGCGTGCAGGGTGTTACGTGGGGCGTGTTTGCCGGTTCGTTTTCCGTGTGTTTGATGGCATGGCGTCGTTTTGTGTGAGCGGATCGCTGGTTGGACCTGCGATGATGCGTCGGTTGGCTGTTATGAAGCGACGGAGACTTTTACGGTACACCGCGAGAAGCATTTGCGTGTGCTGTGCACCGCGTGAAATCATGGGGTGGCACATGTGACTGTGTTTTGTTGTCGCGCTGTGTCTTGCATGAATTGCGTGGCATATGTTTCGTCTTAATGTGTTTGTATTTACATGAGAACGCGCGGGTGGGGCCAGCCCAGCCCTGCGCGTGCTCGTGGAAGAAGGGACGGTGCCAGCCCAGTCCCATTCCCACACACGAACGCAAAATAATCCAACGCAGCATAATCCAACGCAGCAAACGCAGCACACGCAACGCGCACGCACGCGCAGCATCCCTCCGTCTCTAACAGAGTGTCGTGGTCATGTCGACCTCGCCGAGCGCCGTCATCTTCTTCTGCGCGAGCGCGCGGGAAAGGCTGTCTCGCTTGTTACGCCGCGACGACGAGGGGCTGTCGAGCCTTCGAAAGATCTTGCTGCATTTGTCGGACGATCCGTTGGCAAGCACGAGCGCGGCCTCGCGGAGGAACTTGGGCGAGACGGACTCGAACCCGATGAAGTGCGCGTCGACGGCGGGATCGGCGACGGGCGAAATGTCGAACTTTGTGTTCGGGTCGAGCGTGCTGAACGCCGACGAGTCGTTCTCGGCATCCACGCGGGGCACGTACGGCGGGCGCACCGTGCGTCGGGACAGTCCGACCCAGTCGATGGGTGCGAACCACGGGTGACCGCGGATGTCGGCGGCGCCGTTCTTGAGGTTGCCGAGGCGGCGCGTGCGGTCGACCTGGAGGAGGTTGCAGACGAGGTCCTTGGCCTCCGCCGAGAAGATGTCGGCGGGGAATTCAAACTCGCCGCGGATGATCGTCTCGTACATGGCGTAGTGGTTCTCGCCCATGAAAGGCGCGTGGCCCGCGAGCATCTCGAACACGAGCACGCCGAAAGCCCACCAGTCGACCTCCGGCCCGTGTCCCTTGTTGAGAATGAGCTCCGGCGCGAGGTATTCCGGCGTGCCGCACAGCGTCCACGCGCGCTCGCGGGGGTCCAGACGCTTCGCAAACCCAAAGTCGGCGATCTTGATGTGGCCCGTGCGATCGAGGAGAATGTTCTCGGGCTTGAGGTCGCGGTAGATGATGCTCTGCTCCTCGTGGAGGTACTGGAGGGCGAGGCAGACTTCGGCGGCGTAAAACTGCGACGCGGCGACCGTGAAGCGGCCCACGCGGCGCAGGATCGTGAACATCTCGCCGCCGTTCACAAAGTCCATGATGAAGTAGAGGTGGGTGTTGTCCTGGAAGGTGCCGTGGAGGCTGACGATGAACGGGCAGTCCACCTCAAGCAGCAGCCGCCGCTCGTTGTGCACGTGCTCGACCTGTCGCCGCTTGATCACCATCTCCTTCTTTACAGCCTTCAGCGCCACCGTGCGGCCCGTCTGTCGGTGCTTCGCCGCAACCACCTTGCCGAACGACCCCGACCCCACCGTCGCCGCGAGCTCAAAGTCCTCGAGGCGGAATGCGCCGCCGAGGGTCGACGGAGTGCCGACCAGCGGCTTGCGCTTCATGGACCCCGAAATCTGATCAATCTTCTCGCTCGCCCGCCGCGCCATGTCGACGATACTGTTGCGATACAGCGTCTCCTCGAGTCGCGCACTCGCGCGGATGATCGTCTCGGCCACGCCCATGGCTTCCGCGGGCTTGCACACCGCGTCGTACGAGGGCGGCGCCGTCTCCGCGGTTTTGGTGCGCTTCGACGACTTCAGCACGCTGGCGCACCCCGACTTCGCCTTTCGGTTGGCGTTGCCCATAGCGTTTCGGATCCGGCGAGTGCGTCGGACCTCTTCCTCGCAGAGAAAAGCGATTGTTCAAAGTGGAGCGCCACCTGATATGCACGTCGATATACAATCGGTAGTTCTCTCGCTTGCTCTTCGGCGTAGAACGACGTCTCTTCTTTCACTGGAGGAGAACGAGCACAAATGTGTGCGTGAGTTCAATGCATGTTGGTTTGTGTGTGCTTCCCCTTCGCCACTCCTCTTTATCTAGATGTTCAAGGCAAAGTGCCGCTGTGTCGGACACAGCAAGTGGAGCAGACACAAATAGCATCAGCAAAATGTCACTAAGAATAGCGTGACACCCGCCGTCCTGCAGTCTGATTGGCTGTCTTGATTCCCTATATTACCATAAATGGAATTAATCAGTCAGTGGATGCTATTAGTGGTGCCCCGTGCAACGCTGTTTTTGGCTGTCACACGTGCAGTGTACCCCGCACGAAAAGAAATCCCCAAGCACCTGCCACTCTCACGCCACCGCCCTCTCTCTGCTCCCGTCCCTCTCTCTCCCTCTCTCTCTCACACACGCACACACGCGCACTCTCACTCGCCTCTCTGCTCCCGTCTCTCCTCTCACACGCACACACGCTTTCTCTCTCGCACTGTGAGTTCCTTCTCGCTTTCGACGCGTGCGACAGTGCGCGCGTGTTTCCCCCGTCGCACGCCATTGGTTCCGTTGTTTCCACTCTCGGCGACAGTGGCACCATTCAACCCTCCACTCTCCCTCTGCAGTGCAGTATTGTCGTTACTAGGGGGCGTTGCCCAGTTCTGGGAGACTCCCTGAGTAACGAGTGCTCACCTGGCTGCGTGGCACGAGCCAGTCCCAAAAGCGCTGGAGCTGCCCTTCAGTCATATTTGGACATTGGACGTCTCACAGTTCCTTTTCTCCTCCGTTGTCGCAGAAGGCCTCGCGTTGTTGGGCTGCTTGTTGCTCGTGGTGTTGGGCTACTTGCTGTTGAAATAAGTTCTCCGGCAGTTGCCTTCCACTGAGCGTGGCATGGCTGTGAATGCGAATACATACCCCAATTGCAGGCCAATCTCAGGACCGTTTATAGCAAACGCGCGCGCGCAAACGGAGCAACTGCCATCCCCGCGATCGCAGGGCCGTTCATAAGGGTAGACACGCAAACGAGACGCAAGTTTCAAAAACGCTCAGGCAAGCAGCGCATACGCAGCGACGACAGCAAGCGCGACGGCGAGGAGCGCGTTTGTCGCCACCCCACTCGCGGAATTGTAGATCTGATAAGGGTAGGTTTCAAAAACGCTCAGGCAAGCAGCGCATACGCAGCGACGACAGCAAGCGCGACGGCGAGGAGCGCGTTTGTCGCCACACCACTCGCGGAGTTGTAGATCTGATAAGGGTAGACGGGGGAGTCCGTCACACTGGCCGACGAATAGCCCAGCCACGACCAGTTGCACTCGCCAGCGCCGTACGTGTGCACGCTCGACACTCCAAAGTTCCGGTCGCACCCAGACGCCTCGTAAGCGATCAAGTTGGCCGCGCCGCTGTTGTCGACGAACATGAAGTAGCTGCGGTACTGGAGGCCCGTCGCGGCGACGGCGTCGATGCACGAGTACGAGGAGGTCGACATGGCGCGCCAAGGAAGTCCGTTGCAGTGGTCCGTGTAGTTGTTGCCGAAGTACGTGACGTAGTTGACGTAGTTGTTCACAGGTCCCATGGGGACGATGTACGAGCCGTAGGACACGAGGGTCACCTCGGCGCTTCCAACGACTGCGTGTGTTGATTATTAGGAAAATGCATGGTCATGTTTGTGTGTGCGTGTGTGCCTGTGTGTGTGTGTGTGTGTGTGTGTGCCTGTGTGTGTGTGTGTGTGTGTGTGTGTGTGTGTGTGTGTGTGTGTGTGTGTGTGTGTGTGTGTGTGTGTGTGTGTGTGTGTGTGTGTGTGTGTGTGTGTGTGTGTGTTGTACCCACGCGAGGCATCCAAGCAGTCGCCCGTGCTAATGGGTCCCTTCGACGCCGAGTAAGAGCCGCTGCCAGCGCACATGCTGTTGCCGAACCCAGTGCGCAGCGTCAACACGCCACCGTACAAAACAGCCTGTCGAGAGCAAATGGCGGAGAGTGAGCCGTGCGCCTTTTGGAAAATTCTGCATACTATGTGTCCGCTACAATGGAGTCGGCACGCACCTTGGAAAAGAGGAGCGTCGTGCCTGCCCACGTGCACGTGCCATCCAGCGGAAGGGAGAAGTATGAGACGCCGCTTGAGCGCGAGCCAGCGCACGACCCGTAAAAGTACTTAAAGTCGGCCCATTGTGCCGAAGCGGAAGAAACTGCCCGGTCGATGGAAAGGAGGCGCACGGGTCAGTTACACACTGGCTTCTGCCGCACTCTACAACAAAAAGTTGGGAGCAAAGACGCGCACAACTTTGAACATCATGCCGGCAAATTGTGAACAAGCATACGACCGTCTGCTGGGGTAGATGGGCACATGGGGGCATGCATCAGTTTGCGCATCGGTCCATTCACTCACCCTGGCAACTGAGAATGACGGCAGCCAGCGCCGCCAACACAAGAAGCACACGCGCCATGTTCGCCTTTGCACCGTCGCGTGCAGTAGCAGTCGGTTGAAAGGAGCAGGAGAGTTGTACTGGACGCTTCAGGCACCCGCACCTGTCCCCTTATGTACTTCCGCGTGTGTGTTGCGTGGGGTAACATCGCTGCTCCCAGATAGCCGAATCAGGAAATGGGTAATTAGCGGCAGTACAGATCACGTTTCGTCGTGTGTCTATAAATACACCTTAATGAATATTTAATTACCTCGTATGTATATTTACTAGCATGCAGTTTCTTTTAATAGAGTGAGTTCTAAACTTAGTGTTTGCTCGTGCCACTAATTTGGCGTGTCAGCAAGGGCGCTAATAGCGCCCTTGGTGTCAGTGAGAATTGTGTTGTTGAGTTTGTGTGGCCCATTACAGTCGAGCGGGGGTTTCCCTGCAGCATTTCCCAACAGCACGTGGAGTCGTGGCCGTCACGACGTGTGCGCTGACAGCGAACTTGCTGTGCATACTTAATTCTGAACAAAAATGAGGGCCGTGCCGCATGTCAGAACTATACCTGTATGCAAATGAAGCACTTTTTGTGGAGGCACACACCGGCATACTCTCACACTCCCACACGAAGCACACACCCGCATTAACCGGCGCAATTCAGTGTTCGCAAATTGGCGACATTCGTTGCCACACTCTTCACTAAAGCCCTTTTCGTTTGAGCCAACCCTCGTTCCTCTCCAGCCACTCCTTCGCACGCCAGTCGCCCTCGCCCACAGCCGCACTCGAATCAAGTCCTCGCCTGGTCACGTGACACTCCGTCGCCACGGTAAAGACATTCGCCGAACGCAAACATCGCCCCAAAGTGGCCCATTGCGGCCGCCCTCTTCCACTGCGCAACAGCCGCACCGCCATCGCCGTTCCTCAAGCACCTGCCGAGGTAGAACATCCCCGCCGCACACCCGCCGTTCGCGGAAGAGACAAAGTAAGAATGCGCCTTGGCATCGTGTCCGCCGTCCGGCCAACTGTTAAACTGCCCCAATAGTGGCGAAAGCCCATCTCAAACGCACGAACGGGGTCGCACTCGCCGCCAGCGCAGAGAAGGTGGGACACACTCTTACGCACAGCCACTTGGCGCCAAATTCCCTCAAACATATCAAAACGGCCGCCCACAAATGTTGATGGAGCACAAAGAGGGACAAGTGGGCGCGCGCCTTCTCCATATCGGTCGCAGTTTCGTCCGCAAGCGCCGCCTCAAACAGCGTCCCCGCGTCCCCGCCCGCTTGAAATCAAACGGAGCAAAGTGAAGCGCTCTCACCTGGGGCGCAGCACGAGTTCTCCGGTGGGAATGTGCCCGTCCACCTTCGCGAAACGCGGCGTCCTCGAGGTACTTGCGAGTACATAGCGACGACAGGCGGTACACGCGCTCGTGGCGGAAGGAGCGGAAGAGGCGAGCGCACGACTTGGCCAGAGCGGCCCTCTCGCCATTCGTCAGATAGGGCAGCATGTGGACGACAATTGTCTCCGGTGGGAGCGTGTCGAGATATGGTGGCATGTTCGAGAGCAATTCGATGGAAGGCAAAGCGTCCTCCGCACGAGAAGAAGCGCCGTCGGACATGCTGGCGGAGAGAGGGGGGGGAAGGCGTCGAAGAGAAAACTGTTGGGCGTAAACTTCGAAGGGCGCACAAAACAAAAACAAAGAAAAATGTCAAAAATTGAAAGCAAAACGATATAAAGTTGAATGAAGATTTCGCACGAGTTATCTGTGGCACTGAGCAAAAAGCAGTCAGACACACGCACACAGAGCACACCACGTAAAATGAGCTGGGAGAGGAAAAACAAGCACGCAAGATGCATACACACGCACACGCACGCACGCACGCATACACACATGTCCACGCACTCACACACACACATAACACACATACCACACACGCGCACACGCACGCCACACAAACACACACACACACACACACACACACGCACATGCACATGCACAAAGTTACACACACACAGAGCACACCCACCCATGCACACATGAACTGGGAGAGAAAAACAAGCACACAAGATGCACACACACACACACACACACACACACACGCACGCACGCACACACACACACACACGCCACACACACACACACACACACACGCACGCACACACACACACACACACACACACACACGCACGCACACACACACCCACGCCACACACACACACACACACACGCACGCACACACACACACACACACACACACATCCACCTTGCTAGTTGTCAATGCCGATGAGTGTGAACTGGTGACATTCGTGGTCGCTGTTGTCGTATGCCGCGACCAAGAGAGGACGGAGCTGTGCCTGTATGCCCTTGCACTCAAGCCCTCCGAATATTCATGCACCAACCGCCCCTGGTCGGTCTCGAGTGGTTATTTGAAAGTGACTGGAATTCGACAAAAATTTGGTGGGTTGTCAAATTGTGTGACACGTTACCTTTCGCGGCACTTCAAACATGTCATCACGCGCGCGCGCACACACACACACACACACACAAACAAACACACACACACACACACACACACACACACACACACACACACACACACACACACACACACACACACACACACACACACACACACAAGCAC